>CAMZMU010000100.1:31986153-32070226 GCA_947311845.1 Poa pratensis
TCGAGTTTCGGACTCCTCCACGGCCGGTCTTCATGGATTGGCGCTGCTAGACCTCTGGGTCAGATGGGATTCGGTCGTGTGCCCCGCAAGTATCAGCCCATGCGCATCAACTCGTGCAGCTTCAAGGGAACGCGTCGCGAAGCTCCGCTTTCTATCGACACCATGGGGCACATCAACATTAGTATCTACTCTATGATCTCCATGGTGTTGGAAGAGGTTTTGAAATGTCAAGGCGCTACGATTAAAGACCAGAAGGTCTTGATGGCTCTTCACATGATGTTATGCGGCACGGTTCTGCTGTGGGATGAAGTTTCCGTCCGAACCGCACACATGATAGCTTGTGAGCATGATGATTGATAATTTCAGCAGCGGCCTCAACAAGTGGAGGCGGCAGCACTAGGGGATTTCTTTTTTAGTGGTGCTACTCGAGTACAGTGTCTTTGATTTCCAAGGTGAAAATGTTATGTCTACCCGTCATTAGTTGTACCTGGCAATGGTCATCGCTTTCACGTTGAAGATATTGTCTGGAGTGGTCGGACTTTCTGCAGAGTGATTTGGGTCCAGTTGTTGTGAGCTGTTAATCACTATGGTGGAGTCTTTTCTTTCTTCTTTTTATCTTTTTACCTGTGTATAATCTTGACTAGTCTTAACATTATGTGGGCGCAGAGTCTTGATATATTTTACATTAATATATTCCTATTGTCGAAAAAAAAAGGTATGTATATATGCTGGTAGAAAATCGATTATTCGATTGAAAATCATCGATAATCCTATTAATTTTTTGGATAACCTATATTCGGCAACTATTTGACATACTATATCCTAGTATAACCTATACGGATGTCAAGTTCATAATCTGATATGTTATCCGTGGAATTACTTCAAATCGGATATACATTGTTTAAAACGATTTCATAATCGAATACCGTGCGAAAATTATCCTACCCATTTACGTGAACGGAGGTAGTAAACTTGAAAACTGCATCCGTCGCGGGAAAATTGATTGTACTTGTACAAAATGCGCCAGATTCGTGAATCCGTTCTTCGAAATTCATGAATCTCTCATTTCCTGGCTAGATATCGACCCCATCCGTCAGAGAGAGCTCTCTGTCCAAAGTCCAAACGCCTATATTCCGCGAAAGGCAACTTCCTCCTCGCCGCAAAGCTCCCAAATCCCGCACACGAGAGGGGACTCGCCCGCGCGCGAGGGAGCGAGTCGTGAAACTTGTAAAACGGCGGCGGCGGCGATCGCCGTCGCCGGGACAGCGGGAAAGATGGACGACACCTCTTCAACAATGTCATGCCCCAGCCTAGAGGATCTCTGAAGAACTCTGAAGAAGTGTTCAGTTTGGATAGGATTCAGTTAGCGCGTTGTCGAATCGATCTTGAGCCGTAGATCCTCACATCAACGGACCATCTTGCAACTTACCGCTTCGCTCAAGTAGCGAGATGGACCGTTCATTTGTGGATCGACGTCTCAGATGGATTCCGACGTCGCTTTTTGTATCACCTTTCCATGCTGTCACCTTTTCGCGCCAACTGCTCAGTCGCTTGTCGCGATCCTCCTCTCCGCCAGCTATTTAATCCCTTGTACTAGCTAGCAAGAAGGCATCTTTACTTTTCATTAGGGTTTATCCCCCTCTCAGCCGCCACTGTTCGTGTGAGGCGACTTGTACCCAGATTTCTTAATCCTTCCTCTGAATTTGTCCAATTCATCTGTAATCGGCGACTGAATTCCGAGTAATAGAGTACTTCCGCGATGCATCTTTGTGTTTTGCTTGATTTGTTAGTTCGGGCATGTCAAACAACATCTCCCTCGGCGGCCGCGTCGGCAAGGCGAGTGCACCTCTTCCGCCGAGTTCGTTCCCGCTGGTTGTGATCGATTCGAGGCGTTGTTTCGTTAGGGTTTCCAGCTCGATTATTCAGTCCCGTGCTGGCGGTTTCTCTCCTCTAGAATACGCCTCATAGAGAAAAATGCCGACGGCCGGTGGTACAACGCCAACCAAAGGCGCGGATCAACGTACCGCTCACCGTTCAGCGCGCTATATGAGTTCGAGAGTGGACCAGGACACGAACAGCCCGGAGGAAGAAGCTGCCTAGGAAACGCCGGCAAACTTTGCCCCCCCCCCCCCCCCCCCGGAATTTGAATTTGTGCTCGCGTCTTCGTTGTATGGCGTTTGATTCTACAGGGTTTACACCGCTCCAGATGGTAAATTTGTAATCCTCATTTGGTCGTTGGATTTAGACACGTATCTGGGCCAGGCATAATGAATTATTTTAGTACAACTCGAGTAACCTCGGGTTGGAATTATTTGGAAGCTCGACTAGAAAGAGGACCTAATACGGATTCCAGCATCAGTTCATGCAACAGATCTCGCCATCCATTGTGTGCAATGTCTTATGCAATAGTTGCCATCACCCTTGTGCCTTCCGTTTTGTGTGCATTTTGGCATTCATTTGTGCCTATTGGCCCTATATGGCTGCATCCTGTTGGAGTAGTATTTAGAACCTTTTGTGTACCCACTACCCAGTTTCCCCACTCCTTAAAGGGTATTCCTCTTATTCTTTCATCTTTACGAATTAGAATTGTGTACTAGTGAGGACCGATTCCGAAAGGTTGCAAAGCAGCACATAAATCAATATTAATACAAACCGGTATTTTTCGTGGTGTTTGTTAATTGGTCAGTGTTAGTGTCGTAGTGGCATCACTCGCTGTGCTGAAATTATTGTTGTGCTTGCGATATGGTTTGTGCTCTTGTACAACCCTGTTCAGTTTAGGCTTCATCCGGGAGGGATTGCATGGAAGCAAGGTGGAGGATGCCCAGACTGTGCTACTGGCAGTGCTGGGGCTGATGCCCAGACTGCAGTCAGCTTGCCACAAGGAGTTGGCTGTAATAGATTTAGATGAAACTTCCGTCAGTTTTTACTTTTGCTTAAGACCTATGCTGAGGCAAGGATGTAACAGACGCTTTTGGTTTCGTTATGAGTAATGGAACCGGGGGCGCCCCCTGTTAATCTAAAAAGAAAAAAAAGCAAGGTGGAGGAAAGACCATTGATGTTGATAAAGCTGATATACTATCCATGACATGGATGAAAATCCCCAGATCTTATCAGCTTATTGTTGGGACCAAAGAGGGCATCCGATACATGTTCAAAGGCTTCCGTGAACAGGTAATAGTCCTCCACCATTTCCCTCCAAGGAAAGTCAGTTGAGTACTTGAGTGTATATACGACCTGAATATTTGCTAGAAGTAAGACAATAATGCAGTCGCAAATGCAATTCAATGGCTATAAAATCACAGTCACACCTGCTTTCTCTGTCAGATTTCAGTATTTGAGTAATCTAAACCCCTTGTGTATTCCTGTTTAACCCAAGAAATATTTGTTTAAATTGTTCTGTAGGATGTTCGTAACTTTACTAACTTCATACAAAATAACACTGGAATCGCACCAAAGGAGAAGCAGCCTTCTATTAGCGGCCATAATTGGGGTGCGGTTGATATCAATGGTAAGCTCTTAGCTGATTTCTCTGTAGTCTGTCTGGCAGGTGGTACACCCGTGCAATTTTGTAAACTTCGTCTGGTTTATTTCATCTTCCTGTTCTTCCCATTTCAGGCAATACGCTTAGCTTTAACTTTGGCTCAAAGGAAGCATTTGATGTCTCTTTTGCAGATGTATCTCAAACTCAGCTACAAGGAAAAACAGATGCTGTTCTTGAGCTCCATGTAGATGATACTTCAGGGGCTAATGAGGTCTGTAGTTTGCCTGGATATGTTGATCCAAAATTACTTGTAGTTTTGTAATTGGTTGGTCTTTTCTTAAAAAGGTAAAAAAATAGTCTATGAATCTCAACATTGGTGTGCTTCTTTAAAGTTACATAAGCTATATGTTTCCTTTTTTGCTTACAGCTTATAGCGGCTCTTACTATTTCCTCACCTGTGCAAGTAAAGATAGTGCTACTATTGCTGTTGTTTCAATCTCATTTTACGGTAGTTTGAGTCTAACTTGCACCTATGGTTTGGCCATATACCTAATATTTAACTTTTCAAGTCTTCTGCCCCCCCCCCCCCCCCCCCCCCCCCCCCCCCCCCCCCCCCCCCCCCCCCCCCCCCCCCCCCCCCCCCCCCCCCCCCCCCGCCACACACACACTCTCTCTCTTTGACAAAAATTACATTTCTTATAATCTACTCGCTTCGTATGAAAATATAAGATGTTCTGGATATTTCAATATGGATCACATAACAGTTTGTAGCTACGTAAGATCATTTGTAACAAAGGTGACAGTAACTCCTTTTTTCATCATTTCTACTGCAGAAATATTCGCTGATGGATCTAGGTTTTGATGTACCAACTTCAAATACTCAATTCGTCGGAGATGAGGAACAGCCTTCAGCTCATGTGAGCTCACTAGATAAGCACGATATGATAGTGGCACATGCATGCTTATTTGGTGCAAATAATGAAATCTTCTCTTCGTTTTAGATTTTTTGGCAGAAGATCGTGACCCTACCTTATGCTGTCTTATCACAGGAGGCTGCTGCTACATTTGATGCAATCGGAATTCTTGCTCCAAGGTGTGTAACTCTTAAAACTATATACTATTTGGCTTTTCTAAAATAGGGATACGCTACCAATATTTATTTTCTTCTATTTCATCACATAAGCTAATTGCTCATTTTTAATTCAGAGGTCGATACACTATTGAGCTTCATATGTCATTCTTACGACTCCAAGGACAAGTTAATGATTTCAAAATCCAGTATAGCAGTATTCTTCGCCTCTTTGTTTTGCCGAAGGTTCTATTTCTGTCATGCTTTACTCTGAAAGCTGTAGAATTCTTCACCTCTTAAAATTTGCCTATTGTCAAGAAGCTAATATGATTTCATGCTTATATATTCAGTCAAACAATCCTCATACCTTTTTGGTTATTACACTTGATCCGCCAATTCGCAAAGGAAAAATATTATATCCTCACATTGTTATTCAGGTATTATATTACAATTCATTTCACATTAACTTTGTTATAGTCCGCCTTAGACATTTAATAACCATTTCCTTTATGAACAGTTTGTGACAGAGGCAACAACGGAGCTGTCACTAAGGGAGGAGGTTTTGGTTGAAAAGTACGCGGATAGACTGCAGAGTTCTTACAATGTGATATGCTTATTCGCTTTCAACAATCTAATTTTCCTTTCATTAGTTGAAGAGTTGAAGTTTAACGTGCTATGTTCACGTCAAAAGTCAATCCTAGGTCGCGTTGATATTATTTTCTTTTTTTTGGTTGTCGAACTTGTAAGATGTAACTTCTACATTAATCTGTGTGGTTAATACTTATATTTCTATATTGATACGCTCAAATACACATCTTCAAATTAATTATTAAGTGTTCTGAACTGTATGTATTGATTATGTACTGCTGAAACACAGAAACCCTCCAATAGACTTATTACCTAACTGGAAATTCATCAGATTATAGTCGGTGTTTATCTTCTCAAAATTTCGTTCAGATTGTATTTCGTCATAGATGCCACTGACGATCAGTTCTTCTGCTTGCAATTCTGAAACTGATTGTGGTCGAGTACATTAAATATTTAAAGCCGATATGGTGCCCTGATCAAGTGATTGTACCCTTATGTTTGTTCACTTTTCTACTTCTAAACTATTTCATTTACAGTTGTCGTATCTAGATTTATATTTGTGTAGAACTCCAGATGAACTGATGAACTCATATAGTGTTTGATTTTTCCATAGGGTCTAGAACACGAGACATTCTCCAAAATCCTCTGTGGCCTGTCCGGTGCTAAGGTGACGAGACCTAGCACGTTCCGAAGTTGTCAAGATGGATATGCCGTGAAATCATCACTTAAAGCTCAAGATGGATTGCTCTATCCTCTTGAAAAGGGCTTTTTCTTTCTGCCAAAGCCCCCAACACTCATTCAGCATGAGGAGGTCTAGTCTGTACATTTCTGGCATTATTCATGGTTTTTCATCCATTTTTCCTCTGCTAAGCTATTACTTACTGTAGATTGAGTATGTTGTCTTTCCGCAGTAGCAACACCCCGCTAGGCTCCCGCTCCCACCTCCCGCCGGCGGCCACCTCGGCCGCCACCCTTCCCACCCACCAATGCCGGCGGCATGGGCTCCCCTCCCAGCCACCGGCCTAGTTCGGCCGCATCTTGTGACCAGGCATAGAGGGTTTGCCTCTCCGCTTCCTCTTCAGATCTACAGGGTTCTCCATCTTCGCCAAAGCCTACCTCTGTTGCTAGAAACCTAGAGCCTACCTTCGCCGATGTTGTTCGCTCAACCACGCCACCTCCCCTTCTCCGGCGGGATTCGCGCCTGCCTGTTGAATCCCATCATGAGGCCCATGACGGCAACCAGGAGGGATGGATCCAAGTCAAGAACAAGAATCCAAGGAAGGGCTACCGGACTATGGGTATGGGCCGCCGGCTACTGCCGCCTGCTATCTCCGGGGTTCCGCTCATTAAATCGGACCTCTTTGGGCTCTGCTTTCGCTGCCTCTCACCGCACCACCGGGTTTCCTGCTGCACTGGTCCCGTCCGCTGTATTCATCGCTTTCAGGCTGGTCACATCACCATTGATTGCCAAGCTCAGGCCCTAGCCCAGAGCACCATCCCTCCTCCTCAGCATCTCCAGGTTATTCCTGCCAGAACTCTACCACCTCCGAGCTGCCGCTCGCCCCTTATTAAGGAGCGCCCCGCCGTAAGACGTCCGGTGCAGGAACGCATTCATCACCCCACTCCTCCCTCCGCCAACATCTCGCCCCCGCTGCACACCTCCACCCAAGCTCCTTCCACCTCACTGCAAGGCCCGATTCAAGATCTGGGCGACCTCACCGAGTTCCCTTAGCTCGCACCACCTGCTTCCACTCAGCCACAGAGCATGGCCGCGGTCGCGGCATCCCAGATGGACACCTCCGACCTCCCGCTTGCGCACCCCTATGCCCCTGGTGCGGTGATGAGGCGATCTGAGATGGGCTACTGCTCTCTCGTCCTCACCCGCGAGAGCCTCGAGGATGAGATCGAGCTCAGCAACAAGGCTCTGACGATCACGGTCGTTGGTGCGCGTGAGGAGTTCTGGCCGGACAAGGTGCACGAGGCGCTTCTTGAGGAGTTCCCGGAGCTACCGGCGTGGGCTATCAACGTCAGCCTCTACATCAACGGTACCTTCCTGGTGCGCTGCTCCGACCAGCGGTGGCGCGATGTGGTGGCCGACCACCCCGTGGTTCTTCACCGCGGCACCCCGCTGCAGGTTCGCCGCTGGACGCGGCTCTTCATGACCGACCATGTCACGCCGCGGTACAGGGTCAGAATCTTCATCGAGGGCCTGCCCCCGCAGCACTTCACCGTCGACACCGCTCGCCACGTCCTGCCTTCTTGTCACTTTCACACGGTGGTTGTCTCTTCTGCAGATAAGTCAGATCTCTCCTACTTCGTCGTCTACGCGTGGGTTCATGATCCGGACACCATCGACAAGCTGGTCACCATCGACCTGTCGGTGATCACCACTCGGAACGAGGAGCCGCTGCAGGATCTGCCCCTTCCCGCGGGTTTCGCGTACATCATCGAGGACGACCCCATGAGCTGCATCAACTTCACACCGTCGCCCATGACCCGCTTCTACGCCACCGTCCACCTCGACTCGCTGGTTCATTACTGGCCCGCCCCGGGCTCGCTGCCGCCGGGGGCCGGCGATGGTGGAGACGGGGATGCCCCTGCTCGTTGCTATCCCTGGGGGCGGGGAAACGTCGACGGGACCTCTGCTGGACATCCGGCTGCGGCGTACGGTGCGGCGCCGGCCGGCAGTGTCTTTCAGCGGCTAGGTGGCGGCAATCCACGACGCCAGCGGAGACGCGCCTACTGCTTCAAGCCGGTCGACTTCGCCGCTACGTCAGTGGCGGCCGCCACGGTTGCTACACCGCCGACCCTGGGCGGAGCTAGGGTTCCGCCTGGCCTCCGTCGTGTCAGATCGGAGCCGCTGATCACCAGCTTGGCTGACGTGGAGCCCCTGCGGCCCTCCGATCTGCATGAGGATGGCCAGATCACGCTGACTGGGCTGGCCGCGGTCACGGACGCGTCTTTGGCTGCTGCGGCCATCCCGGACCCACTGGAGCTACTTCAGGCTACATCTGCTGCTTGCGAAGGTCTACATTTGCTTCCTTCTCCACTACACTCTACTGACCTACAGCCTGAGTTGATGGCTGTTCAGCTGCCTCTTTCCACTTCGGTGGTGATCACGGGTCCGGTTGGACTTGAGGGCGACGACAAGTTTGACCAGTGCCAGCTGGACTCTGACCTGCACTTCACCGCGCTGGGCAACGATGTGGATGGGCCGACTCCCGGAGGGAGGCCCATCAGCCCTGGCTGCAATACGATGGTCGAGCTGCAGATTCAAGACCCAAGCCAGCTTGGGCTCCTTCATGATGCTGATGTTACCGGGCCGGCAGCGATTGGGCCGGCCTCGGGAGCGAGGCCCATCAGCCCTGGTCGCAGCTCTGCGGAACAGCTCAGTGCTTTCCTCTCCACTGTTGGGGAACCGGTCACTCCGGGGCTGCTTCGAGCTCCTCCTCTGCTTCCGATGGGGGCTCCCACCCGCCGCCGTCGCCCTACACCACCACCTCCCTCACGCCACAGCGCACGCCTTGCCGAGAAGAAGATTGATGGATCAGGCACCACCTCCCTGGTGCAGGCGCAGCGCCTTATCTCTCGCCGCATGGGCATCCCGGCGGACAAGAAGGAGGAGGGGCAGGTCCACCTCAAGAAGCCGTCGGCGGCTTTCGACACGGTACTGCAGCCTCCTCAGATGGCGGCACTCACCGATCTGGCGGATCGGGCCACTCTTGGTCTGACATCTGCAGCAGGGGAGGCAACCGCTGCCGCGGCATAGGCAGCTGCGCCTCGGGTATCTTCAGTTGATGTGTTGCTCTGCTAGTTTCCTTAATGGATAGTCTGAATCTGTTAATCTGGAATGTTAGAGGTCTTAATCTGTTGCTAGACAGTTTGTTGTGAGTGGTTTAGTTCGAGACAATCATATCTCTGTAGTTTGTTTCCAAGAATCAAAAATTCAGTGTGTGTCCTCTCTGTTAATTCTGCAAGCTTGTGGACCGCGTTTTCGTGACTTCATTGCCGTCCCTTCTATTGGTGCCAGTGGTGGTTTGATCATTGCTTGGGACTCTGATCTGGTTCAGCTAACTGCCATTTCTTCATCCAATAACTTTATCATAGCCTCCTGCACCTGTTTGAGCTCCGGAAAAAACATGGATCTTATGCAATGTTTATGAACCACAAGGTGCTGCCCAGAAGCTTACTTTCCTTGCTGACCTGAAAACTGCTCTCACTGGCATAACCTCCCCTATTGCTTTGATGGGTGACTTCAATCTGATCGCTGAGGCTTCAGACAAAAACAATGCAAATGTCAATAGAGGTCTCATGTCTGCTTTTCGACAATTCATGAATTCCCTGCAGCTGAAGGATCTGTACCTACATGGGCGCCAGTTTACTTGGAGCAATGAGCAGGTTGTTGCCACCAAAAGTCGTCTGGATAGAGTTCTGTATAATGCTGAATGGCATGATTTGTTTCCAAATGCACTTCTCCAAGCTATCTCGTCTGCTGCATCGGATCACGCACCACTCATACTCTCTCTGGATGCTCAGATCACCCACTCAAGACGGTTCCGGTTTGAAACATTCTGGGCTCGAAGACCTGAGTTCATGGATCAATTGCTCCTGGCTTGGAACTCGTCTCCCTCTCACTGCAATGCTTTTGTCAGCCTTCATCTGAAATTGCAGCATACAACCAGACACCTGCAGAGCTGGGGATCCAAGTTGATAAGTGACATCAGGCTGCGCTCGGTTATTGTCAATGAGCTGATTTATAGGTTGGATGTTGCTAGAGACAGCTGACAGTTATCTGCCGACGAACACAGATTCAGGAAATTGCTAAAGGTGAAGTGCCTAGGGTTGGCTGCTATCGAACGCTGCATCTGGCGTCAGAGATCAAGGTTCCTTTGGTTGCGTGAAGGTGACTGCAACTCCAAATTCTTTCACATCAAGGCATCTGCTCGTAGGAGAAAAAATTTCATCCCTTCTATTATAGTTAACAATGTGATCACGGTGGACCAGGAGTCCAAGGTGAAGGCAATCTGGTCACATTTCAATGCCTGATTGGCACTTACAAGCCCACTACAACCTCCATCAACCTTAATGCATTGCCCTTCCCGCATGTAGACCTCACTCAACTTTCAACTCCTATCACTGAAGATGAAGTTAAGACTGCAATTTTGGACCTCCACCCCGAGAAAGCACCTAGGCCGGATGGATTCACTGGGCTATTCTATCGCCTTGCTTGGGATACTATCAAACCAGTTGTCATGCATGCCATCAGAACTCTGGAATCAGCTGGAAATCAAGGATTTCACCTGCTTAACAGTGCTCTAATGATCCTGCTCCCTAAATCTCCTGATGCAGCTGCCCCTTCTGACTACAGGCCAATAAGTCTGATCCATAGCTTTGGCAAACTATTCACAAAGATTCTAGCAACTAGACTGCAGCCTCTAATGCAAGAGTGATCTCTCCCTGCCAGAATGCCTTCATTCGTGGCAGATCTATCCACGACAATTTTGTTTATGTCCAAGGAATGATTAGAACACTGAAACAGAAGAAAACACCAGCTCTGATGATGAAACTGGACATCTCGAAAGCTTTCGATTCAGTCTCCTGGACCTTCCTTTGCAAACTGCTGACACACCGGGGGTTTAGCACCAAGTGGATTGCCTGGATATCAATGTTGCTGGCCACAAGCACCACCAAAGTTCTGATCAATGGGCAGCTCTCTGATGATATATTCCATCGTCGAGGTCTAAGGCAAGGGGACCCTTTGTCGCCACTACTTTTTGTTATTGTCATGGACTGCCTGGGAAGATTATTTGAGAAATCTCAAACTGATGGTTTGCTGACTGCTATTGGCCGCCAACTACCTAATTTAGAGCTTCCATGTATGCTGACGACGTCGCCATCTTCTTACAGCCTACACCACATGATATAGCTGTCACGGTAACAATTCTAAAGGTGTTTGGAGATGCATCTGGTTTAATGACCAATTTACAGAAAAGCAAATCCTTCCCATTGCTTGTCAAAACCTTGATCTTCAGTTTGCTGTTGCATCAACCGGCTGTCAGGTGACTCAATTCCCCTGCACATACTTCGGCCTTCCTCTGTCCGACAGTATGATGAAACGTAATGATCTACAAGCTGTGCTGGATAAATTCATGAAGAAACTTGCCTGTTGGAAAGCTAAGTGGATCACTCTCGCTGGGCGTCTCACTCTTGTCAATGCGGTTCTCTCTGCTCTGCCTGCCTACCAGCTGATTGCTCTGATTCATCCCAAATGGCTGATCAAACAGATTTACAAGTTGGAAGAGCTTTCCTGTGGGCTGCTGACTCTAAAGTTGCTGGGGGGAAATGTCTAGTAAATTGGAAGGTTTGTTGTCTCCCAAAACAATTAGGTGGCCTGGGAATTCCTGATCTACACCTGCAAAACATTGCACTTCGGACTAGATGGCTTTAGCAACAGGAAACGAGCACATCTAAACGTGGTTGGGCTTACCAATCCCTATCGACTCTGCAGTGCACAATTTGTTTAGGGCCTCTACTACTATCCAGATCCATGACGGGAGATCAACAAAGTTTTGGCACAACCACTGGTTTGAAAGTTGGCCTCTAAAGCAAAGGTTCCCAGCTCTTTACAAACACTCTAGAAGAAGAAACATCAGCGTGCGGGAAGCTTTGACTAACAAACTCTGGATCACCTTGATTAAATCCAATCCAACGCTTGCAGTCCTGTCGGAATACCTTCTCCTCTGGGCTCTAATGCACACTGAGCCCTGCATACCTTTGATGAGGAACAGGACACGATTACCTGGAACCTGACAGCAAATGGCGTTTACTCTGCTAAGTCGGCTTACTCTGCTCTCACGCTTGGTCGCATGATGCTCCAATCTTCACTGAGATTTGGACGTCAAAGCAATTCCAAAATGCAAAGTGCACACTTGGCTACTGTTCCATAACAAGTGCCTAACCGCAGACAATCTAGCTAAGCGTGGATGGCCTCACAACCCCCTCTGCTCTTTCTGCAATGCCAGCCCTGAGACCGCTGTACATCTTCATATCAGCTGCAATTATGCTCAAGACTGCTGGAAGAAGTTCTGAATAAAGCCAGGTTACCGTCCTTCTAACACCACCTGCAACATCTGAAAGCATACCGGCATGCTGGTCTGCGATGACTGCCTTAGCGACTGCACAGATCATCAAACGATGGAGATCGCTGGCTTTACTTACCTGGTGGAACCTTTGGAAGGCACGCAATGACAGAATCTTCAACAACAAGGCCATCTCAAGCTCTGACCTTGCTGACTCAATCATGCAAGAACTCGCCCAATGGCGTGCTGCTGGTCTACTCATCACTGTGTGGCCGGCAGGAGCTTAGAACTCCCCTGTTCGTTTTAGGGGTTATTTGTCTTTCCTTCATCATTCTTTCATTCTTTGGTCACCATTGTATATAATTTGTAATACTTACTCTTACCGGCATTTGTCCCGGCCCCTATATCAAATGAAAGCAGCGCCCGCTGCCTTCCGTCAAAAAAAAAAAAGATTGAGTATGTTGAATTTGAGCGTCATGGTGCTGGTGGTGCCAGTATGTCGTCTCGCTACTTCGATCTCCTGGTCAAGCTAAAAAATGATCAAGAACATCTCTTCAGAAAAATCCAAGGGAATGAATATCCTAACCTCTTCAACTTTGTTAGGTATATGCCTTTTTTTGATTGATTTAATCACCAGTGTATGCTTTATTTTGTATGGAGCTAATAAGTACTTTCTTTTTTCTTTTAAAGTTCTAAGCATTTGAAAATCCTGAATCCTGGAGAATATGGCTTTGATGGAAGTGGTGTCATTGCAGCGACTCTTCACAGCACTGACGACGACCTCCTTGATCCACATCTGGAGCGAATTAAAAATCAGGCTGGCGATGAAGAAAGTGATGAAGAGGTACTGGTTGTGTGCAATATTTGCTCTTCTCTGTCAATGTTGTCCTTAATTCATTTGCATGATAATCTTACAAATTATTTTCAACTTTAGGATGAGGATTTCGTGGCAGACAAGGATGACAGCGGATCCCATAGTGAAGATTCTGAAGAGGGTTCTGATGCTAGTTTAAGTGGAGGAGAAAAGGAGGTAACCAAAATTTACTTTTCGCTGTATCCCCAAGAAAACTCTTCCTGATCCAGAATACGTGCAGCAACAAGCAAGACACTGTTCTAATATTATTGTTTCAGAAATCTTCCAAAAAGGAAGTTAGTAGCTCAAAGCCACCTGCGAAGAGAAAGAAGCCCAATAGTGGGGACGCTGAAGGTTCAGAGAAAAGAAAGCCGAAGAAGAAGAAAGATCCCGATGCCCCTAAAAGAGCGATAGCACCATTCATGTGCTTCTCAAAGACTGAGCGAGTTTTAAGTTAATTGCATCCATCCATATTTATATTTTCTGCTTTCATGGTGACAAATTTTTAAACGGTATAGCACACTTATGATATCAAATATGCGAGTCTTGCATTATTTTTCTGCTTTGTAAATACTAGTAGTTAGGCACGTGCAACGCACGATCCCTGTATTTATCAATATATATGAACTCCGCATAAGCATTAATAAAGTATGTTTTGCTTTCGAATATTACGGTTAAGAACAATGCTATTTGACAATTAACCCATTTAGTTAAATATCTTCCATATTTTGATTATATTCCCATTCGAGCATCTCCAACAATTTTTTAAGAAAATTCATTCAAAATAATACGCTTTCGTCCTATGTTGAAATTCGTAATCAGAACTAAATTTACTCATAAAAACTGACGTCGGGACAGAGATCGTAAGAAATAGAAAAGAGAAAATCTCACATTTAGCAAATTATTTGATTTCCTTTCTGATGTTTTTGTTACTAACACATATGTGGTCATATTAATAGAATATATATACTGTATTTAGTCTATGCCAAATAAGTTCGTACGTTTGATAAATCGAATCGACACTGAAACATGCTTGCATCAGTGCATTGTTGTACCAAATATAAGGTTACATCAGTTATATTGCTCTAATGGTACTATTCTATGCAAAGTTCACACTCCGATTAATCTATCTTTTTCTGCTTAAGAGCCGTAGTCAGTCCATAGTGTTTGTGTACTACCTTTAGCTTCAGAGAAAGAGCAGGTTCGTGCTTCTCTTCACCTCCCAGCGGCCCTCAGGAAAGTGCTCCACGTGTGGAGGAGCAGCGACGATCCATTGATTGTTTTTTGGAGAGTTTCTCCATGATAACGCCGAGTATAGATGCACTTCGCGGTGCCCATGGCCGGGGGTGTCATCAACGCAATCAACACCGCCTCGATGCCGTCGACGTTGCTGCCATCCTGAAGCGCGCAGCGCCCAAACTGTTCTTTGTCGACTACCAGTACATCCGCGCAACGGCGTAGCCAGGAATGGCTGACGCCCCGGGCCAAAACTTAAGGGAAAAAAATCATCAACAAAATGACCCCATTTTCAATGCATACGTGAAGGCAAACTGAGTTGGATAGCTAATATGAGTTGCAACATGATATTCAGTTCGATAAAAAAACAATGTATAGCAAAAATAATACAACAAATGGTACCAAATCAAGGATTTGGTTGCTCTGAGCCTCCCATGACTACATCTTCAATAGCTAAACCTTCAAGTACAAAATTGAAATTCCAATCAGTGCAAAAACAACAACTAAAATAAGTATACTCGATGCATAATAAGAAAACTTACTTCTACGACGAGGTAAAACGCCTTTGCGTGAGCGATAACCTTGAAATCGCTCTATGATCTTTGACTCGTCAATAGTAACAAATATGTCTCGCTCAATGTAACATACCATTCTATGATTCATCCAATCATCACCCATCTTGTTTCTCGACGCAGTCTTGATAATGTTCATTGATGAAAAGGCCCGTTCTGCGGTTGCGGTAGCAACCGGCAAAATCAATGCTAACTCAACAAGGCGGTAAACCAAGGGGAAAGTTGTGTGCATATCAGCCAAAACCATC
Organism: Poa pratensis; assembly: GCA_947311845.1. Lineage (NCBI taxonomy): Eukaryota > Viridiplantae > Streptophyta > Magnoliopsida > Poales > Poaceae > Poa > Poa pratensis. Next base: position 32,001,280 of record CAMZMU010000100.1, read on the forward strand.
TTTATGGCAAGATGACCAAGGTCATTACAGTTCATCAAATGTGGATCAGCTCTTGCTTCTCTAATGAATGAGTCCAATTGGTTCCTAAGAACAAAATTAACTTCATACGTGGAGAAGTCAGCAGCATACATATTAGCAAGATCAACTAGCTTGTCTTCATCATAATTGGCAAATGAATTCTTGGGATCAAGACAGCCAATGGATCTCAACAATTGAGTAGATCTTTCAGCAAAGCGGTTGTTTAACTCAACAATAATTTGATCATGCACCACATTGAATATTTCATTTCTGAAATAGTGATAGTAAGTCACCAATTCACCACCCCAAGTCCTTGAACGTCCATTAGAAGTTCTTGTATCCTCCATATTTGGCACTACAATATTGTATTTGAGGCAAAAGGCATTTACCTCTGTAAGGAGCTGATCCCAACCATCCTGCCTTATCTCTTGAATGTCATCCAATGTGGTTTTAATCAATCCCACGGCACGCACAATGTTCTGATTTTTCTTTTGCAAGCAATATGACAGATTGTTAGTCTTGCCCAATAATCTAATCATAAGATGCAATATGAGAACAAATTCAAATGTCTCCAATTGCTTTATCAACCCCCCAGCTGTGGTTCTTTGTGTAACATTTTCTGCATCACTAAATAGATTTTCTAATACCTTCAGAACTGGTTTCCACATACTAACAAGTCGGCATAAGGTTCTGTGATGTGATCCCCACCGTGTATCACCAGGTCTTGCAAGGTTGGTTAATTGGTTTTTCCCCTTCCCACTAAGAAATTCTCCTGCCTCCAATTGGCGCACAATTTCATCATGTTGCTCTTGGGCCAATTGATCATGTCTTTTACATGAAGCATTAACAATGTTGACAGCCATGGTACTGTATTCAAAAAAATCCCTTACCGAAGAAGAACACTTTGCAACAGCAACAACAACTAATTGCAATTGATGGGCAAAGCAGTGTATATAATGAGCATATGGATTTTCGTCCAAGATCAATCTTTGCAACCCACGAAATTCCCCTCTCATATTTGAAGCCCCATCATATCCTTGCCCTCTCAAATTACACATAGACAAGCCATGAGTAGCAAACATACCATCCAAAGCTGCCTTGAGTGAAGTTGCCCTCGTATCGGGAACATGCTCAATTGCAATAAATCTCTCAATCACCTCCCCACTCTTGTTGATGTACCTACATAAGACAAAGGAGCATGATTAATATATAATAATTTTGATAATATATAAGTACAGCACGCACACATACAATACAATCTAAGGCACCAACCTTAAACACATAGCCATTTGCTCCTTAATAGATGCATCTCTAGACTCATCAACAAGCAAGGCAAATTTACTATCTCCAATTTCTTCAATAATTGCTTTGGTAGTCTCTTGTGCACAAGCCTTGCACAATTCCAATTGTATCTCAGGTGAAGTCATCTTATGATTGTCTCCTGCACCCGCAAGCAATGTTCCTGCCTTTGTATCTTTCTTCATGTACCATTCCAACATCTCCTTAAAGTTACCCTTATTCTTTGAGCTACTGGACTCATCATGGCCACGGAAAGCAAGAGCTTGAAGAAGCAGAAATTTGACAACACCCAATATAATCAAGAGACGAGCTTTGTACTTTTCTTCATCACTATTGGTACCCCGAACAAACACATTTGGAATATTTTGCCTCTGATTTTTGTAAGCCTCGTAATGTTGTCTAGCTTTATTATGAGCACTGTCATGTTTACCAACATGGTCAACAAGAAATTTAGGCCCATCCTTCCAAGTTTTAAACCCTTTCTTTGTGAATGATTCAACACCATACTTTTCAGCTCTTGGTTGTTTAAACAGGAAACAATAAAAGCAAAAGGCAGCATCTTTAGCAATGCTATATTCCAGCCAGCCACGATTATCCTTGTACCAAGAATCATGAAAGCTTCTGTAGCCTTTTCCTACCAATGTTCTTGCATATGTATGATCAGTTGGTTGGCATGGACCCCTATTAACGTACTCCCTTCTAGCAAGATCTCTAATGTCTGGATTCAAATCCTCAATTGGTATTCTCAAACCAGGGTCTGATTCAATATCACCAGGACCAAGTTCAGCTGTAACATGGGAATTATTATCACTTTCTCGAGTTGAAGGGCCCTCTGCAGTTCTAGGTTGTACTGGAAAATAAGCTGTCACTTCTCTATTTCTTTTACTCATTTTATCTCCCTGTGAACTGAAAATGAAGCAAGATTTAATAAATCTCCCTGTCCAGGCTGCCGTTGGGCATGAAGATTTAATTCAAATGTCTCTAAACTAGTCTATCTAAGAGAAATAATAGATTTGGGAGAGCAGCAAAAGGGGGATTTTTACCTCAGGGGGCGTGGGCGCGTGGCCGCGTGGTCGCTTGGAGTCTTGGAGACGCCGACGCGCCGACGCGGGGTCGCTCGGCGACGGCGTCGCGGGGCGAGTGGGCGGCGGAGTCCGGCGGGGCGACTGGGCGGAGTCGCGGCGGAGCGGCTGGACCAGCGCCGGCGGGGCGAGTGGGCGGCGGCCGGCGGCGGCTGACCCTGACCTAGTGACCTGCTCGCTCGGCTGCTCTGTTTCTGTGTCACGAGCACGGACGCGAGCGACTGGACTCTGGAGCGAGCGTTCTCCAGACTCCAGAGTACGAGTGGGCTGACTTCTCCTTGATGGGCTGGGCTGCGCCCCAGGCTAAATCTAAAATATAGCCTTGCTAACATTGCCACGCCCAGGGCCGTTGCCCTGGTAGCCTTGGGCCCAGCTCCGCCTTTGTTCCGCGTGTCCACCGAGGCCCTCAAGAGCATCACGGACTCCAGGTTCTTTCCGCTGCTGGTGGTGATCGACGACATCGAAGCGCCGACGGCGGCACGAGTCGGGGAGCTGGAGTACGAAGATCTCATGGCGAAAGCGACCTGGCGAAGCACCCGCCGCGCGACCTCGTGGACGAGTGGGACACCATCGCGCTCAACTACACCTCCGGCACGACGTCGGCGCTGAAAGGCGCCGTGTACAGCCACCGCGGGGACTACATGAGCACTGTGGGGCTTCTGCTCCAGTGGGGCGTCGGCCACGAACCGGTGTACCTCTGGTCGCTCTCCATGTTCCACTGTACCGGCTGGACCTTTACGTGGGGTGACGTCAGACGTCATGGTGTGCGAGTGGCGGGAGCGTTGGACGCGCTGCCGGCGCCGGAGAGCGTGGCGCTGAAGGCGCGGCAGGGCGTGAGTGCGCTCTCCTCACGGTGGCGACGACATGCTCGCGCGGGGCGGCGGGGAGGCTGTCGCAGCGGGATGACGAGGGCTACGGCATGCTCGTGCAGGCCGGCTGGCAGGCTGTGCTGGAGGCAGTGGAAGGGACGTCACGACGGCGGAGGTGGATCCGACATGCTCGCACTGCGCTCGTGCAGCAGGGCGGTGGCAGCGGTTGGACGAATTGATCTGCCCGACGTGCGCCCATGTCCACAAACCGTTTCTTTTTTACCGGTGGCAGAATCTCTGTAATTAACACGAAAGTGAAAATGTGTGTTGAGTTGTCAAACATTGGGACGATCTGGATCGTTGATCAGATATTGAACGACTTAATTTTAATGTATCCCGAACATGTTTGCTCTTTTAATAGTACTAGTAACCGTGCACGTGCAATGCACGTACAATCGAGGCAAAAAAATAGAAAATATTAAGTTTATAAATATTTGTTTTTATTAATAAGTCAGTGATATTGGAAATAATCTGAATTTGCATATGAACGTTATTTGTGTAAATCGATGATTATAACAAGTTCATTTTACTTCTTTTTATAGGAAAATCAATGTACAATAATATAACTAATCAAAATGACACAAGCTTGCTATATTAATCATAAGAAAAAGACAATTGCTGATAATAAACATTGATTCACACATATGACATTTGAATACCGACCACTCTGCTTTTAATTAGTTTAATTATTCTGCACTCCCACATCTAATTTAACTCGTCCATCTTGATAGCTTTCTTCATGCCCTCAGTCACATAACTAAACAGACTTTAACGAAAAATCTGCGTGCGGTTTTGTGTTCTTCTAGCAGCTAGTCTGTTTAAGCCTCACAAGCCCTGGCTTTAAGTTACCAAAATGAAATACTCATTCAGGGCACCATGCTCTACCGTGCCAGTGCACAAAGTGTACTTGAATTAGTGAACATCTAGACATTTTAATTGTTCAAAAAAAAAACACCGGTAAGCTTATGTGACTGTTTGCTAGCCTCATATGTCTGGGACTTGCCCATTTCAAAAAAAATATGTGATATTGATCAGTCTAGACTTTCTAAGCATATTTCAGCAATTACTTTCATCTTGTAAATTGACATCTAACCACCATGAATATACTTGTTAGGGTTTTCATTCCTAGTGTAAAGCAAGAACGTGCAAAGTAAAGAATCAGAATGTACAAAAAATGAGGAGATACATTAAGATAAGAGGAAAGTAATAGAATCCATGCCAAATTGCTGCATTATAATTCTATGCAATAAATCAAATGTGAGTACATACATGTAGTGACAGTATCGATTGGCCTATCTAGTCATACCGACTGATCATCATCATCATTCTTCACCTATACAACCTCAACTCGTCTGAACGTGTCTTTGGGCTCCCATGTGGCATCTCAAAACACTCTTTTTGTTCAGGTGAGGATGAAGCTGGTCAGAAGTTGGCTTCCTGTCCTAAACGTATGCAGGGATATCCCTCAACCCACGCACTGCCAAGAGCTGGATGAGACATTTCTTCATATCATCTCTACTTTGCCTTTCCAGGACGCTCAGGAGCTGCTGCAACAATGCCTCGCTTCTCCACTCAGCAGCGTGGATGTCTGCCCGCATTTGGTTGCTGCCTTCAAGACATGGTTCCTGCGTGCTGCCTGGGCTCCGCAAGGTGGGGAAGACCTGAGGGATGGAAACCTCAACTCGTCTGAACTTTTTTCTCTGTATATTTCGAGCGTCGTCGTGTGCTGTCAGTTCGCCCGCCCGCCGTCTTCGGCCAGTGTCTCGCCGGAGCTTCTTGCTGACAATCTCCATCGCGCTTCGCTACATCCTTCATCTTGCCTCGGCTCACACCAATAGCCTCACTGTTAATGTCGCCCTCGAGCTTGAAACAAACTCGCAGCAGGCAAAGGCGCAGTTCAACATCCAGGAGTGTCTCCCCAACCTGCAAAATCGAGATGAACCGCGTCAGGCTGGCTGCCTGAGATGCGTCAGGCAGGAAGAAGAGCAACCGCGGCAAGGTCGTGGTAGCAGGCCACGGCGGGGATCCATTGGCTACGAGGGGAGAGTGCCCTGGTCGGCACTGAGGTGGACCCGGACCGGCAGTAGACCGAACTGAAGCAGGGCGCCAGCGGTGGTGGAATCAATCCAGCCCGTGCTCCACTTCTGGACGGCGGGCAGAGAGGAGCTCCAGCGTGAGCTCGCGGGCTTTGTCTGGCGCCAGTGCTCGGCGGAGATGGAAGGTGTGCGGAGTCGCATGAAGTCTGGCAGGGGCGCCCGACGCGGGAGGTCGGCGAGTGGAGGCGCCCGACGCGGAAGGTAGGCGAGTGGAGGCCCGCAATCCCGCGCGTGCTCCCGCGTCGGAGGACCGAGTGGCGAGTGGAGGTGTGCCGTTGCAGATTAACAAGCGCCTCTCCCGATCCCTCCCTTTCCAACCTTGGAATCCCCCTGTATTCTCGGCGTCGGTGGCGTGGGGATCGGGGGAGCAGCCTTGCGTGTAGACCGGCGGCGTCGCGTGGGCCAGCGGTCTAGGTGTAACCCGATGCCGGAGTGGAGGGGGTGGGGAGCTCTCGTCGGGGGTTCGCAGGGAGGCTGCCGTCGGGACTCGGGACGCCGATGAGTAGGTTGTGTCGTGGAGAGTGACGCCGGCGCTCGGTAAAGGAACAACCACCAACCTTCGCGACCTCAACACAGTCGATCTCCATATCCAAGCGTTTTCTGCGGACAATTAATGAATAGTTTCTTTTGGCCGGTGGCAATTCACACGTAATTATTGCGAAATTGAAAAGGGGTGTTAAGTTGTCAAACATTTGAGCGATCTAGGTTCTTGATCAGATATTGAACGGCTTAAGTTTAATGTATCCCGAACATGTTTACTCTTTTAATGAGAATAGTAGATCTGCACGTGTCATGCACGTCTCATCAAAACATTGCAAATTGTAATAAAAAGTTACCAACCGTATTTCTATGGTACATTTGATTCTGAAAATTATGTATTGCAAAACAATAGTAATCCGGCACACAAAATATAATCATATTGTCCAATATATAGCTCAACAAATAACACCCGTGTAACCTATTAGGGATATTACATTAATGTGTTTGAGTTAAAGGCTGAAAGAATCTGGTGTGGACGCAACAACAAATCAATGTGTTCCTACATGGAACTTGGTGCTTTAAGTTACCATGTACACAACTACACATGACTGAATAGATCTCAACACCAAGTTAGCTACAGCAAAAAAATTCATTGGGTGGCGACTTCATGAACCAGACTTCATTCTACATCGATGAACCACAGCTAAATAAAAGCAATATTTAGTCTCTAAGTAAAATATGATTCTACCATGGTGAACCAAATTTTATCGAAAAACAACCATGGCGAACCAAATGAAGCTATAATGAATCAATGATATACTACATGGAGAGAGTAACTGAACCTGTCCCGGGCGACAGTAACCCAACCTCCGGTGCTAATTGAATCGGTGAACTCACAATTAGTTTTGGGAATCACCCATCCCGGAGGCGGCGGCGGGTAACGATGTTAAATCTCTAGAGAGTTCATGCTTTCTTTTGAAAGTACTCCACCTATCCAGGTATATGATGCCGTTGTACCTGGTACTTGAATTCATCACCCGAAAGCCTCCTCCAACTCCAATCAGGTTATTTTATTTTGTTCATGCTAGTACGCTACCAACACCAAATTAAGGCCACAGGTTTTAATGTCCTTTCATCACGCAGTGCGATAATATGGGTAATCATCGCCAGTGGAGATAAGCATTGGAGCAGCTTCAGCCCATAATCCTAAAGCATCAGTCAGAATAGGACCACTTTACACGACATATAGATCAGAAACGTTTTTGGTGAAAATCAAAAGGATCGGACAACAAACATACATGCAACGATGGAACAGGCTGAACTCGATTGTCGCCGGTGTCACCGCGCGTACATATCAAAAGGGCATCGCAGCTGCCGTCCGACCTAGCCGGCCGCTGCTTGAAACCAGGGCCCGTGAGATCACCATCGGCTTTTTCAGGTTCAGGTCGTCGATGGCAGGGGCGGCGTTCACGTCGTTGGCATCGCCGAGGAAGGTCGAGAGCATCTGGTCGTTCTCGGCCACGCGGATAAAGGGCGGCTGCGTCCGCATCGTCTGCGGCCGCACGGCGAAAGGGCGGCTAGCTGCATCTGTGGCCGCGTGGAGGAACAGGGACAGCATATGGGCGTCCAGTCGCATGGAGGACCGGCGGAGGCGACGAAGTCGTCCCCGTCGCGAGGAGGATTGGTGGCGGCGGCGGCGCGTCCCCAGCTCTGGGGGAACGACGACGGCGGCGAGGCGCGCAAGGGCGACGAGGGTTGGAGACAGCTCTGGGGGAACGACGGCGGCGGCGTGGCGCGCAAGGGCGACGATGGTTCGGGACGGGAAATGGAAGACCGGCGATTGTTTCTGTTTTGCGGTGGCATTGGTTGTAATTATGACGAAATTGAAAAGGTGTGTTGAGTTGTCAAACATTGGAGCGATCTGGGCTGTTTATCAAATATTGAACGACTATGATTTAATGTATTCCGAACATGTTTGCTCTTTTAATAGTAGTATAGAAGTATAGATTACAATAATATTTCCTTTCTTCGGTTAGTATGATAGGCCGTTCTTAGTATGTTAGGTTGTGGAATCCATTTACTATTCTTAGCAATGCATGTGACCTATACGTAGCAAATTAAGCAACCATGAAGTTATGTGGCCAGTGTTGTGGTTTGCACTCTAAAACCATGTAGGGTTTTCCCCTCCTCTCCCAGGTTGCTCGCACGAGCGGCTCCGGAGAGCCCCCAAACCCTAGAAAAAGCACCTCTGATCTCCTCTCCTCGGTCGCACCCGGCCGTCAAAGGCGGCATGTGGGGTTTGGCGCACCCCGACGGACTCCCTTCGCGTGGGGGAGGACATCTTCCGGGCGACGCGGGTGGTGTCGAGGCGAGGAGTCGACCGAGCTCGTCGGCGCGAGCTCTCGTGCGGGTGGTGGCTACATAGCTAGGCGCGTCCGTGAGTTTGGCGCCCCTGGGCCTGGATCTGACCTGGTGTCCGGGCAACCTCCCCTCCTCCTCCCTCCTCTCCTCCCGACTCACTCGACCACAAATACAACAACAGTTCTTGAGGCCATGGCGGTGAGGCTGCGGCGGGGCTCGCGCTGTGACTCAGAGCGGCGACAACAAGGCCCCTCGCGCTCGCGCTCCTCTGAGCTGCGACGGCTGCCAGGTCACGGGTGGGTCGGCGAGTTGTTCCTCAGGCAGCGGCGGCGCGGCCTCACATTGCTACTCGGCGTAGGGGCACTCCTTGGGGTGGCCACGACTTGGACGCACAGGCATGCTCCTTGGGGTTGCAGCCTTGTAGGGCTGAAAATTTGTGCTTTGCGGAGTGGACACGCGGGAGTGTCGGAACTCTCGGCCACCGCGGGGTTGGTGATGGTGGGTGTTCCAGGGAGCGTGCTTGGTGCGCAGCGTATGGCTTGGCCGGCCACGCGTGGTGGCCTCTGTTGGCCGGCTGGTGGGCCGCACTGGAAATCAAGCTGGTGTGGTTGTAGGTGATGCTTGGATGTTGCAATTTGTCGGCATGTATGGTCGTCATGGTACTTTGGGTGAAAGCCCCGCTCGACGCCTGCGGGCGTCGTTTCCTCCTTGGTTGCGTTGTCGAAGAGCGTCGACTTACATCCACCCATAGTGGGCTAGTCCTCTCGGTGAAAACTTAGATCCCGCCTCCCGTTGTGGAGCCAGATGAGACAATGGCGGCATCGTTGATGTCGTTACCTCCTTGGAGGCACTGTTTTTGGAGGTCTTACCCTAACCCGACTTTAAAAATCCGGTGCGGGCTATATAGAGAACCCGACTTTGAGAATACCGATGCGGGTTATAGAGAACCCGACTTTGAGAATACCGTTGCGGGCTATAGAGAACCCGACTTTGAGAAATCTGGTGCGAGCTATAGAGAACCCGACTTTGAGAATACCGATGCGGGCTATAGAGAACCCGACTTTGAGAATACCAATGCGGGCTATACAGAACCCGACTTTGAGAATTGCGTAGCACTCGAACCGGCGGTGAGTGCACTCCCGATGGGAGTAGTCGATGAAATTTGAGCTGTCCAAGGAGGTGCTCAACTTGGGCTCAGTCTTCGCGCCCTTGCTGCGTTATCTGGTGCTTTTGACTCGGTAGTACGTCGGGTGCGCGCCCAGCGCTCACGATGTGAGTAGCCCCCGAGTGTCTGGTTGATTCGAAGAATCGGACAGAGACTCATAGTCGAAAGTTTGCCTGGCGCGTGCTGTTAGCTTTGATAGTGGGAGCCATTGGTCGGAAGTACATCGACTGATGCTCGATTTGTGATAGTTGTTCACCTTGCTGGGGATGGTGGCATAGTAGGCATGGTACACTCGACGGATCGGGACCAGTTAACTGCTCTTGGGCAAAACCTTACTTGCCTACTTCAAGCTCGAGTCCCCTGACTCGAACCCGGAAAAAGCTGGGGAAGCTCAATTTAGGCCGCGGAGGTCTTACAGAAGTCGAACTCCAGCATCAGAGAGGGTACCCAACGCGTCCGTCGGGATTTTTCTTCATTCCTGCTGGCATGGGAGTACATAGGGTAGGCGCAGCAGGTGCGGGCCCTGGCCGGCTCGACTTGGTCGGCGGGTCTTATCTTTACACCGAAGGTGCATCATCCGAGGGTAGTTTGCGGCCGAAGCAGGTTGGCGCGTGACCTGGCGGCACACGCCTTGGCGCTTCTTGCAAATTCTATGAGTGACGGCGTCGTACCAACACGATTACCTTGGTGGCATAGGTAGCGAACTGCGGAGAATCCATTGATGCGGCGTATGGGAAGCACAGAAGCACTCGATGGATATGGGCTAATGGCGGTGGTGGTATGTTGCGACTAACGGGGGTGCGGCAATGTGTGGTGGTGCGACATCCAGGGCACCAGTGGCAATTGGCGGATCTGAGACGAATCTGGCGGTCCGCAGCTAGCACCATTGATTCTCCAAAGCAGGAATGGTTTGATTATGCCCTTCTTTGCAGAATTAGATTTTCTCTGTCCCCTCGAGGGGCTTTGTAGGTTGTGGTGTCCTATGTTTTCCTGTGGATGGCATCTAGGTCGAGGATAGGTTGGTGGCATCGGTTGTAGTGTGTGTTGGCTGTTGTCGTTCGTGTTCTCATCTTGAGTGGTAGGTTGTATCGGCCTAGGCTTAGACTTGTAATTAACATTCTTTTTATCAATGAATCGAAACACAATGTTTTTTACATTTTCGCAAAAAAATTGTGGCCAATTTTATATGAATCCTCAGACTTTAATCAACATTTTCCTAATGCAGAATTTAAAGAACAGCAATCCCGAACTGGGTACCACAGATATATCAAAGAAGCTTGGGGAGAAATGGCAAAAGATGACAGGTAATATTTCTAGACCCTTCTCTGATTCACATGTGCCCAAGTTACGATGGCAGTGGATGAAGTTAATACTGCACTTTAAGTTTACCAAACAAATGGGGAAACGGTGGATAAAGCTCTGTGATAATAATTTCCAATTGTTAAATTTGCAGCTGAGGAGAAGCAGCTATACGTCAAGGAATCCATAGTGGATGAAAAACTCTACGCAGAGGAGACTGATGCCTACCGCAGTGCGGCTGCGGCTCCTGTGAACGTGGACTCCGGCGATGACTTGTCGGACTAAATTGGAACATTGACAGTTGACTTAAGAAGTAAGTATCCATTAGGGCATGTACGGCATGTACAATGGTAGAGAAGTCCGCCTTATCTTAGCCGTCCATATCATTTAGAGAAGGCAACATTATAAGTTGTACAATGCATTATCTCTTATTACCATCTTAACAATTAATGAGAATTAATTATATTTAGTAGGAAATTATAGTTCTAAGGAAAGACAAATTGTATAATGGTGAAATTGGACTTCTCTTATTTCGTAAGAGATCATCTTTTAACTAAGGGAAGACAACCTACTCTTTCTTCATTCTCTCTTCTCCAACTAGACAAATATCATACGTGTCAACGCTAAGAGAAGCCTGACATCATCCTATTGTACATGCCCTTAAAACTCTAGCACTAGCAGATCCCGCAAAACAGTTGAAACTGCAAAATAAACCGCATGGGCGAAAAAACGACCTTGGTCAGATTCCGCAAATCACGATGACCTTAATTTTTTTTGCGGCTATTGTGCGAGGCCCAAATTTTAAGGTTAAGAGAAGATGCTTGGCGCGAGTAAATTTCAGGACATTCGAGCCGTCCCTGAGTACTCCGTCATGTTGTGGAGAGGTTCCCCGTCGGCCCCGGGTCAAATGATCTCTTCTCTCGAAGCGCCCACACTGGTAGGGAAAACCCTATGGATCTAATATCAGCGGTGTTTTTATTTTATAACAAGCTACTGATAATATCAATGGCACGTGTGATTCTCGTACACCACTGGTGTTCATGTATCCGGCAGCGTGTAAATAAGTATGAGACACCACTAGTATGTGGGACCCACGTGTCTACCCGGGACGAAAAGTATCGTAGTGTCAAAGCATAAACGACGACAACTCGTGGACGCAGTCTCTTACATCCTATCAGCACACGCCTCGACGGCGTAGATTGCCATGACGCCCTTAACGTGTGCAGCCACCCACTCCACTCCCCCGCGTTAATACATGCACCCACGAACGGCGTTGAAAACTCCACCCACGTCTTCTCCACTCTCCACATATCACCGTCCACCTCGTCCCCTACTCTCCAGATGTATCGTGTGCGTGCACGTGGCGAGCAGGTCCGGCTGCGCGAGGGTCCTGCGTGACACCGGCTTCCGACGCGCCTGACCATCATTGTCTGCTGTGGATCCTAGAGGCACATGACCTCGTCTACCATAACGCTCCGTTGGCGGCCGATTGCCGCATGCGGACAAACGTCATACACGCAACGGTGGCTCGACCGATAGGCGCGACTTGACTACATCAAGATAGTGTGGCGGTTCATGACATGGGAGAAGCGACACGACCCTAAGTATGTCACGTGACGACGTGGTGAAGGAGAAACAAGCGGCGCGGCAAGGCAGCTTTTTCTTCCTAGACGACCGTCGCTCGCCGCCCACTGAGTGGCTCGCGTCCAATGACAGGCTGAACTCCGACGAAATGTCCTGCGAGCCGAAAGAGAAGGAGGTGGCCGGGTTGAGCGACTTTGACGACGAATCCACCGGGCAGTGGGGCGGCATGCAAACGACAATCGAAGCGTTCCTAGCACGGCCGCCGCAACCACCATCGCCATCTCCACCACCGGTCATCTACATCCCATCCAACCCAGACTAGGGAGGTGACCGAGAGGCATGCAAGTTTCTCAAGGCCGCAGCCACCGCCCCCTTCAGCACCGGTTGTCAACGTCACCTCCGACGACGAGCGTCGACCCATCTAAGTTTCTCAAGGTCGGAGTTTAGATTAGGGTTTACACTGAAATGACGTTTATATTTGTAAAATAAATGTAAGGAATGAATGAAAGTTTAATTTACTTTTTTATGTTTGAACATACTTTTGGGTTGTTGGCTTGATTCAAATAGCTCACGGCTGCCTAGTTTCCCGATGGCATGTTCATCAGTGGCGTGCACTCCTACACGTTACTGATGACACCTAGTGGCGTTCTGGGTAACACTTAACAGTTGCGCTCACGCCGTGCGCCACTGATAACAATTATAGTGGCATGTCGAAAGACGCCACCAAGAACGAATTCCACAGGCCACCGGTGCCTTCGTTTGCGGGACTAACAAAAATCCTAGCGTGTGGTGGGATTTGAGCAAAACGGTTGGGAAGCTAATCCTAGCACTTACCCTAAACTGCCGTGTTGTACATACCCTAAGAGTAAACAGATTATTTCGTATGACACGGAACAAGCATTTCGATTTTGTGAACAAACAATGTCCAACATAAAAAGGTGTGTAGAATGGTGAGACGAATCTACCGCTCAAAGGGATTTGGAAACGATCGACCGTGTGGGCCGATTTTTCAATTTTGACATAATCCATCTCAATAAACTTTGAAGTGAAACATAAATTTGGTAGTTACGGTTAAATAAACTTCGAATAATTGGGCAATGGAATCAGCTTGTCGATATAAATCTTTTTCGTGTGTATAATACAAAACTGATATATTGGTGTAAAAATCACGAAAGAGAAAAGTCAGAGAGACATGAGTTCAGCTCGGTACATATAACAAAAAGGCAACCTTCACGAAGTTTTTCTTTTGAACAGATAACGCCTAGAAAGGCCTAGGAGCTTCATTGATAAGGCACCAGATATCAAATTACAAAGAGGACCCATAAGAACTAGAAAGTTACAGAGCCGTCCTCAGAATTTACAAACATGACCCTAAAATGGAAAATAAAACGCAATCAGGTCCTTCATCGCCGCCGGTCAATAGGGACCTCACGGCCTGGACATTCGCAACACCACTAGGGAGCAAGCCACTTGGGGTGTCGCCGATGGGATCCCCCACACCGAGATCAAAGATCATCCACCTAAGGAGGAAGAAAAAGCTTTGGGTAACTCGCTAGAGCACGGAGTGGCTCCGCTCACCATGGATAGCACCGGCCCAAGATGGCTGACGCTTGGGAACTCAGCAGTTGGTCGTCGCAGCTCCAGTGGCACACGCCATCACGCGCACCACATCGTCCATCTGAGCGCCTGCTTCGGGAAGCTCCACGGCAGCCTCCACTCCATCCTGCCCATCACCGCGACGGCAAGGAACAGAGAGCGGCATCAGAACTACCCAACATAGCGCTCCAGGATCAGATGCATCCAGCAGGGCGTCATGTTCCTTCCTCCCCTCGCCACCAAGACCGGCCATAGGAAGACGCCCAACACCCTCCGATGCATCAAGCCCGCCAACACACCATGAAGATGATTCCTTCCTCAGGAAGGTCATTGAGGGGACGCTCTCGTGGTGATAAGTCGCCACATTTGTATTTCCAAATACAAACGTACTAATTTTGAAAATACATATACTTTTAATTACAAATATACTACTCCCTCTGTTTCACAATGTAACATTTTTTTTAGCAAAGCTAGTTAAATTATGGAACCGGGGAGTAGTTTAGTAAGTACAAGACCCTTGTCCTTGGAAGTGTGGCTCATGTGTGCTTCTAATTATAGCCATACTGATTTTGGTACTACGAAAGAAATCATCAAAACCTATTAACATGATATCCATTTTAGAAATCTCGATACTTGAAGGACAAACAGTTTACAAAATATTTCATTTCTATTTTTTAAAAAGCCAAAAAACCAACTCATGTGCCTCCGCCCGCAAAACATTGGAATTTCCACGTTCTTCTCCCACAAATGTTATCCACATGCCGCGACGAGAGCAACCACGAAAACAAACCTTCGAAGAAATCAATCTCTTTTCTAGAGAATTAGATTCTAATATCTACAACAAAGCCAATTATCTAAACTAATACGAATTTCGAGCTTTTTAGCGAGCCAAGTGATGTTTTAAACAACATGACAACGAGACTCAAGGCCCTGTAAAGAAATACTCACTCTGTTTTTTAGGACATGGCATATAAGTTTTGGTCAAACCCAAACAGTATAAAGAGTGACCAAGTTTATATAAAAACTATTAACATTTACAATTTCAAATGAATATCACAACTACGTAGTACAAATTTGGTCAAAGATATCATTGCTTGATTTTTTAGAAATAATATAATGAGTTTTTTTTTACATCGACCCCACCCGTCAGATACGGCTCTCCGTCCAGACGCCTATATTAACCTTCCGCGCGCCCCACTTGCCCCCGCTCGCCGCTAAGCTCCCAAATCCCGCACACCCGAGGAGGCGACTCGACCGCGCGCGAGGGAGCGAGTCGAGAAACTTGTTGCACGGCGGCGGCGGCGACCACCGGTCGCGGGGACAGCGGTCGAGATGACGGACGGCCACCTCTTCAGCAACATCTCCCTCGGCGGCCGCGTCGGCAACGTGAGTGCGCCTCCTCCGCCGAGCTCGTTCCCGCCGGTTCGGATCGATTCGAGGCGCTGTTTCGTTAGGGTTCCCAGCTCGATTGTTAGGTCCCTTGCTGGCGGCTTGGCGACGGGTTTGCGCCCCCGGAATTTGGGCTCGCGTCTTCTTTGTATGGCGCTTGATTCCTCTAGGGTTTACACGCTAGGGTTTGTTCTGCGTGGCTCGGAAACTGCCCCAGAGGGTAAATTTGTCATCCTCCATTGGGTCTTGGATTTAGACACGTCTTTTGGCCAGGCAAAATGAATTAGTTTAGTGCGAATCCAGCAAGCTTGGGACGGAATTATTTGGAAACTCGACTAGAAGTAGGACTAAATCCAGGGATTCGAGCATCAGTTCATGGAACAGATCTCGCCATCCATTGTGTGGAATGTCTTATTCAATTGTGTGCCTTCCATTTTGTGTGCATTTTGGCATTCATTTCGCCTATTGGTCCTATGGCTGCATCCTGCTGGAAGATTGCAGCCTATGGCCTGCATAATCACAACATTTCTTGTATTTAGAACCTTATATTCTCTGACTCTCCACGCGTTTTAAGGATATTCCTCTTATTGTTTCATTTTTGTACGAATTAGAATTGTGCATTAGTATGGTTGCATATGTTTTGGAACTAGTGAGGACCGATTCCAAAAGGTTGCAAAAATGCACATAATTCAGTTTTCAGTACAACCCCCTATTTTTCGTGGATGTTGTTTAGTTGGTCACTGTTAGTGGCATCACTGGCTATGCTGAAATTGTTGTTGTGCTCTTGTAGAACCCTGGTCAGTTTAGGCTTCATTCAGGAGGGGTTGCATGGAAGAAGCAAGGTGGAGGAAAGACCATTGATGTTGATAAAGTTGATATAGTTTCCATGACATGGATGAAAATCCCCAGATCTTATCAGCTTAATGTTGGAACCAAAGAGGGCATCAGATACATGTTCAAAGGCTTCCGTGAACAGGTAATAGTCCCCAGATCTTTGAGTACTTGAGTGTATATACACTATGAAGATTTGCTAGAAATAAGAGAATAATTCTTTTCTAGACGCAATGTCTATGCAATAACAGTCACACCTGCTTTCTGTGTCAGATTTCTGATATTGGGTAATCAAAACTCTCAGTGTATTCCTTTTAACCCGAGAAATATTTGTTTAAATTATTCTGTAGGATGTTAGTAACCTTACTAACTTCATACAAAAGAACACCGGAATCACACCAGAGGAGAAGCAGCTTTCTGTTAGCGGCCATAATTGGGGCGCGGTTGATATCAATGGTTAGCTGATTTCTCTCTACTCTGTCTGGCAGTTGGTACGCTGTGCCATTTCGTAAACTTCTTCTGGTTTTATTTCATCTTCCTATTCTTCCCATTTCAGGCAATATGCTTAGCTTTAACGTCGGCTCGAAGGAAGCATTCGAAGTCTCTCTAGCAGATGTATCTCAAACTCAGTTGCAAGGAAAAACTGATGTTGTTCTTGAGTTCCATGTCGATGATACTACAGGGGCTAATGAGGTATGTGGTTTCCCTGGATAAGTTGATCCAAAATTTCTATGTAGTTTTGTAGAACTTTGCCTGTTTGGCTGGATTTTGCTTGCTGTTGGGTATAAAAGGGTAAAATTTATGCCGTATGAATCTCAACACTGCTGTGTTTCTCTTAAGTTACATAAGCTACATGTTTCCTTTTGGTGGTTGGTACAGTTTGTAGCCACATTTTGTTATAAGATCATTAGCAACATTGGTGAGTGTGACTCTTTTTTTCAACTTGTATACTGCAGAAAGATTCGCTGATGGATCTAAGTTTTCATGTACCAACTTCAAATACTCAATACGTTGGAGATGAGGAACGGCCTTCAGCTCATGTGAGCTCACTCGATAAGCACAGTATAATAGTGGCACATGCATGCTTATTTGGTGCAAATAATGAAATATTCTCTTTATTTTAGATTTTCTGGCAGAAGGTCTTGGCCATAGCTGACGTTGGCTCATCAGAGGAGGCTGTTGCTTCATTTGAGGGAATTGGAATTCTTACTCCAAGGTGTGAAACTCTTGAACTACAGATCATTTAGCTTTTATTTTATAAAAATCTGGATACGCTGTTAATGTTTATTTTCTTCTATTTTATCACATAAGCTAACTGGCTCCTTTTTTTTATTCAGGGGTCGATACACTGTTGAGCTTCATATGCAAGGATTACGAGTCGACCTGTCGCAACTTGTCGCTCGGGTACCGACAAGTAGACAAGTCGCGCGACAAGTCGTGACTTGTCGCAACTTGTCGCAACTTGTCGAGGTTTTGAACTTGTCGCTGGGGTACCGACAAGTAGACAAGTCGTGCGACTTGTCGCGACTTGTCGAGCGACACTTAATCCTTGTTCATATGTCATTCTTACGGCTCCAAGGGCAAGCTAATGATTTCAAAATCCAGTATAGCAGTATTCTTCGCCTCTTTGTTTTGCCAAAGGTTACATTTCTTTCATGCTTTTCTGTGAAATCTGTCAAAAATTCTCCACCTCTTTATTTTTGCGTATTGTCGGGAAGCTAATAAGATTTCATGTTTATGTATTCAGTCAAACAATCCTCATACCTTTTTGGTTATTACACTTGATCCGCCAATTCGCAAAGGACAAACATTATATCCTCACATTGTTATTCAGGTATTATATTACAATTCATTTCATATTAACTTTGTTATAGTTCGCCTTAGACATTTAATAACTATTTCCTTTATGAACAGTTTGCTACAGAGGCAGTAGCTACAGCGGAACTGTCATTAAGTGAGGAGGTTTTGGCTGAAAAGTACAAGGATAGACTGCAGAGTTCTTACAATGTGATATGCTTATTCGCTTTCAACAATCTAACTTTCCTGTCATCTGTTTAAGTTTAACGTGATATGTTTAACGTCAAAAGTCAATCCTAGCTCGTGTTGATATTATTTTCCTTCCATGGCGGTACATGCTATAGACGCTATTGTTTGTCAAACTTGTAGGCTTTAACTTCCCCATTGATCTATGTGGTTAATACTTATATATTTCTGTCTGTATGCCCAAATACATATCTCCATTATTGTTTCTATTGATATGCCCAAATACAAATCACCAAATTTTTTCTATTGATATGCCCAAACTGCTGAAACACTGAAACCCTCCAATAAACTTCTTACCTAACTGGATATTCATCAGATCATAGTCAGTGTTTGTCTTTGCAAAGTTTCATTCATCATAGATGCCACTGACGTTTCAGTTCTTCTTGCAAGTATGTAACTGATTGTGGTCGAGTGCTAAAATCATGTTAATTATCACATATCCATTCTAGTGCCCTGATCAAGTGATTGTACCCTTGTGTTTGTTCACTTTTCTACTTCTAAACTATTTCATTTACAGTTGTTGAATCTTGTTTTATATTTGTGGAACTCCAGATGGACTGATGAACTCATATAGTCTTTGATTTGTCCCTAGGGTCTGGAACATGAGGTATTCTCCAAAATCCTCCGTGGCCTGTCTGGTGCTAAGGTGACAAGACCAAGCACGTTCCGCAGTTGTCATGATGGATATGCTGTGAAATCGTCACTTAAAGCTGAAGATGGATTGCTCTATCCTCTTGAAAAGGGCTTTTTCTTTCTGCCGAAGCCGCCAACACTCATTCTGCATGAGGAGGTCTAGTTTGTACAGTTCTAGCATTATTATTGGTTCTTCCTCCATTGGTCCTCTGCTAAGCTATTACTTACTGCAGATTGAGTATGTTGAATTTGAGCGTCATGGTGCTGGTGGTGCTAGTATGTCGTCTCACTACTTTGATCTCCTGGTCAAGCTTAAAAATGATCAAGAACATCTCTTCAGAAATATCCAAAGGAATGAATATCATAACCTCTTCAACTTTGTCAGGTATATGCCTTTCTTAAATCGATTTGATCATCAGTGTATGATTTATTTTTTATGGAGCTAATAAGTACTTTTTTCTTTTGTCTTGTTAAAGTTCTAAGAATTTGAAGATCATGAATCTTGGAGAAGATGGCATTGATGGAACTGGTGCTGTTGCAGCTGCTCTTCAGAGCGCTGATGATGACCATGTGGATCCACATATGAATAGAATTAAAAATCAGGCTGGTGAGGAAGAAAGTGATGAAGAGGTACTGCTTCTATGCAATCTTTGCTCTTCTTTGTCAATGTTGTCCTGGATTGGAGCACCTAATGCATTTGCCTGTATATCTTGACGTAATTCTTTTTACTGTAGGATGAGGATTTCGTGGCGGACAAGGATGACAGCGGATCTCCTAGCGACGATTCTGAAGAGGAGGGTTCTGATGCTAGCTTAAGTGGAGGAGAAAAGGAGGTAACTAAGTTTACTGTGGCTGTATCCCTAAGAAAACTCTTCCTGAGCCAAATATATGTAGTAAGACACTGTTCTAATAACTTGCTGTTTCAGAAATCTTCCAAAAAGGAAGTTAGTAGCTCAAAGCCACCGGCAAAGAGGAAGCCAAAGAGTGCGGACGTGGAAGGTTCAGAGAAAAGAAAGCCAAAGAAGAAGAAGAAAGATCCCAATGCCCCTAAAAGAGCAATAGCACCATTCATGTACTTCTCAAAGACTGAGCGAGTTGTAAGTTACTTGCACCCGTCCATATTTATATATTCTGCTTTCATGGTGACAAAATTTTAGTCAGTTGCACAGTTACGATATCAAATCCGCGAGTCTTGCATTATTTTTATGCTTTGTGAATTTTACAATAAACTTTTATTTCTTCAGTTATAGTAGGATAGCTTTGGCCCAAGCTAGGCCATTGTTTATATGTCAGGTTGTGGAGTCGATTTGCTGTTCTTACTCAAGACATGTGACCATACTGATCAAAATTAAGCAACCATGAAGTTACGTGCACCATAATCCTGAAACTTTCATATTTTTCTAATGTAGAATTTGAAGAACGACAATCCTGAACTGGGTATCACAGATATAGCAAAGAAGCTTGGGGAGAAGTGGGGAAAGATGTCAGGTAAGAATAAGATTTCCCTTACCTGTTTCACATACCCGAAGTTACTATGGCAGTGTAGTGCACCACTTTAAGTTTACCGAAACGAAACAAATGGGGGAACAGTGGATAAAGCTCTGTGATAATAATTTTCCAATTGTCAATTTTGCAGCTGAGGAGAAGCAGCCATACGTCGATCAGTCCATAGTGGATAAAAAACGCTACGCAGAGGAGACTGCCGCATACCGCGGTGCCGCTGCTGCTCCTGTGGACGTGGACTCTGCCGATGAATCGTCCGACTGAATTGGAAGATTCACAGTTTATTGAAGAAGTTCCCAGTATTAGTAGGTATCCGTTATTAGCTGTAGTAACTAGTGAGGTGTTCACTCCGTTCCTGAGTTAACAAAGAACAGAGTAGAGGATGCAGGAACCAATGTTGCTAGCTTTTCGGCGGCCATGTTGCTTTGCTATGGAGTACGAATGGTCAGTGCTCGTGGTATGTCGCTTGTATAATCGCTCCCTGGATGGGTAATCCAACCATGGCGAGCTTGCCAAGAGTTTCCAGTATTTGCTCTTTTTAATGTACGAAGGCTTAGATATGATGAGTCTAATTATCTCCCCAACAAGACTTTGCTGTCTTGATCAATCAGTTTTTTTTTTGAGGGCATGACGAGATCGTCAGCAACCGGACTGATTACGTTACACGAAAAAATCTCCAACCAAAGTGATCGACTATCTAATGCGGTAATGCCCCACTTGCACCTAATGCAGCTATCTCATGGGCTCGTTTGTTACATACTCTTGAGACATGTTCGAACTTAACCTGAATAAAGGAATTTGACAGTAAGAACTTGGCATGAAGCATTAAGGTCCCGTCCCAGCCTCAGAGATCATAGGCGTTCGTCTCCATTGGTTGTATCTGATATTGGTGGTTCTCTTTTTTTTTGCGATGAAACCAGAGCAATTACAGGAAAAGCATTACAGAGAGATCCTCGAGAAGGATAGAAAATACAAAACCGTCCATCTGCAACCCGGAGAAGTCGACGAAGAGCAGTACGTGCCGGTGGCGCGCCGCCGCCGCATCTTCCATCAATCCTTGGTTGGGAAGACGCCCCCAGGCGGGCGGGAAGTCGCCGGTCCTCGAGCTCGAAGGAGCCTCCATCCAGCTCCCGCTTCTTCTCCATCGTCTTCCTGCATCTGCTCCAGCTTCGAAGTCGTCGACCCAGATCGGCCGCCACGCCAGATCCGGGAAGGGGGAGGCACTCCCAGTGGATCCAGAGATCCCAGAGAGTGAAGGGGCAGGTGCGGCGCCGCGGACCTCCACCGAGCTCCGCCGCGAGAGGAGGAACCCACCTGCACCAAAACACCGACGAAACCAACCCTCCATGGCGCCGCCGGCCGAAGAACCCACACGCCCTACACTATGTACACACGCGACGCAGGGATCCCCCGCCCTCCCGCCGCCGGAGCGGCCGGCGGAGGGCGAGGGATCAGCTGGATCCGCGGCGACTCGGTGGATCTGCGGGGAGGCGAAAAAGTCGCCCCTCTCTACTGTAGCGGGAGAGGGGTAGACGACCAAGGCTCGTCTGCTATATTGGTGGTTCTCTAGCTGTATCCTTGAAGGTACTGTTTGGAGATTGGATCCTCTCCGAGATGAAACCCATGATCTAGATTGTTTGACACGGCGCTTGCGCACTTTTACCTTGATGGAGTCGCTTTAGAGAACCTTTCTAAATCTAGGTGTTGCCAATGGTGGTGGTTTGTTAATGTTGCTGCTAGTCTCTGATCACTTCGGCGGTGCTTTTTTAGCGCTGTGCATCCTTAATGTATAGAATAATTGTTGACATTATGTTATTGCAATAATAACATAATCTTGGTTTTAATATATTTTCTTAATCGAAAAATGTACACATGACCACTTAATCGTGTCTTAAGTCAAACCCTTTTAAGTTAGATCTAGTCTATGTCTTTATCTCTACTACGGTATTACCTACTCCTTCCGTCCCTATTTAAGCGACGTCCTTGTATTGTGTGCCCTAAATTTAACCGATGATACATGAGAATTATGTCATAAAAAATATGTATCATTTAGAAGTTGTTTCAATACATGACTCAGCTCCTGGCGATAACTTCTGAGTCGACTAAGTGTGACGTCGTAATGCACTCGAGACGGCAGATAAATTTGCTTAAGACAGAGCGTTCACCATGTTAACTTGGAAGGTTTTTACCGCCAATTATTTTGTTTTCAGAAGTATTTTTAAAGGAATGTGGTAGGGAAAGCCCCTGTAGTGGATTTTTTTCGAAATAATAATAATCCAAATTTGTGCCCGTGAGGACTTGAACCTGGGTGGCTGGGTTGTATATCCACAATCAAATCACTTAACATTGTCAACTTCAGGAGAAGCCAAAGTAGGGAGTGAGGCCTAGCTGAACTCGGGGGTTAATATTGGTGGAATAGCCAACCCTGTAGGCCCACGAACATGAGATGAACCACACAACCAGGGTGGAGCATGACCAGATTATGGCCGCCCTCCACTGTGGGCTCACACATGACAAGATGGGCTGGCTCGATGCCAGGCTGAATCAAGATAAAGTCGGTGTACAAGGTGGAGGTTTAGCTCTGAAGGCAAGTCAGAAGACGTAGCCAGCTCCAGGTAGGATACCGACCCCGAACCAATACGAGGATGATTCTATAAACCCTAAGTTGACCACGTATATAAGGCCGACGGAACATCGTGAAGGGACAAGCAATATCCTGAAGGGGCAAGAAATATCGTTTCCACCATTGCCATAAAGCAATCTGTTAATCGATATATCAATCCATACAACCAACCCAGGAGTAAGCCTTTACCTTCACTGTGAGGGGTTGAATCTAGATAACCACCTAGCTCCACACCTCTCTTAAGCCACCCTAGGATGGCTACCACAATAACAACTCCACGACATGTACTCACGTGTCAAATGCTGCAAATTTTTTTTGTGTGTTTGGTACAAACAGTTTCTCAAAATTTGCATATATGTTCTTGTAATGTTGAATTCTTTGGGCACATATATTGGATGCTTTGTTTTTTTCTAGAAACAGTAGCGTGCCTTTTCAAGCTTTGTTGCAAAAAATGGGTTTTGCTGCATACTTTTTTGTTGCTGCACATGCATGTTGCAACATTTATTCACAAGTTTATAGATTCTCGATAAAAATGTTATAATTTTTTGACATTTAAGAAAATTGCTTTATTGACTAAACGCTTGTGATTTCTTCCAAATCATAACGTACGACTCAGAGCCGGCTGATATTCCCCCATCATAGGCCGGCTATCGCCTAACGTTGGCCCTACTCTACTCTATCACTATTTTTTTTGGAGAATTACTTCCTAGATTTTATTATTGGTTAATTTAGCACGCGATTAATGATGCACTTGCCTATTTCTGATGATGTACGCAGAGTAATCAACATTATGACATTCGATGCCGACAAGCCCAATAAAATCTGAATAGATCTTATAGGAAATCCCTGTTCACTAATGAAAAATTAATGTTGAATCCATGGTATAAACGAAGATCAACCAACTGAAATCTTTGGCTGGCTTCGCCCTGGAGTTTGTAAAAAAGGACCAAGCTCTCATATTGCAAATCGATGTTGAATCCATGGTATAAACGAAGATCAACCAACTGAAATCTTTGCCTGGCTTCGCCCTGGAGTTTGTAAAAAAGGACCAAGCTCTCATATTGCAAATCGATTCTACTCTGATATGCATAATCAGAAGTCAAATCTATCCGGATTAAATTTGGCGTAAGCTCTCTTTCTCCCCTTTCCTCTCTCTCCTCCCGTGAGCCCTTGAGAGTCGCCGGCCGCCTTCCGGCTCCTTCCCCTCCCTTCTCCGGCGGCCTGGCCGTTTGGAGGGGTTGGGGGGGGGGGGGGGGGGAGGAGGCCGGCTTGTACAACGTAGTAGGTGCTTTAGATCTAGGTTTTGGGCTATGTCCCGTTCTGGCTTGATACCTATGGAGTTTTGGGCGCCGAGGTCTGCGAGCGGCGGTTGGCGTCTGGGGGTGGTGCTGTTCTTGCTTGCGGCGCTCCAGTGGGTGGAGCCGGTGGTGAGCAGCGGCGCGACCTCTCCCTCTACTTCGAATAAGCTCGTGGTGGCTCCTATGCAGGTCGATCTGGAAATTTTCGGCTCTGTTCTTGTTGTCGTGGAGGCAGGGAGAGCTATGGCTGGGGAGATCTTCTTAGATCTGAGTTGCGTGGGAGCGCTCGGGGAAGGCTTCGGCGCCGCATCGTCTGGGACCGTTTCCACAGCAGCAGCGAGCTGCTTTCTCGGCGATGACGCGGCAAATCGGAGTACCTTGCCGTTGGGGATTTTCTTGCAGATGTGCCCGGGCCGCATCTGTTGGCTAGCGGTGGTTGCTCTCCTCCTGGCGGAGCTCCGGTGGTCGGAGCAGCATACAGAAGGTGAGAGCACTGCTTCCTCCTTCTCGCATAAGCTCGTCGGTCGGCTTCTGGTTCTGGAGGCCGGCGGTGTCCACTCTGCAGCAGGCGGGGTGCAGTGGTTGACTCTTCCTCTGGCCGGCCGTGGAGGCGAGGAGCAGAAGAGTAGCAGCTGGTCTTCCCCAACTTCTGTGAAGTGGTTCGTGTTCTCGCTGCTACCCAGAGCACCACACGCGGTGGCCTTGCTTGCCACCGTGATCTATGGCCAAGATGGTGGCCTTTTTTCAACCTCCGAGCTAGAGGCCTGTCGAATCCTGCGCCGGAGCTCGGCACCTCGAGGTAACCAAGTGGTTCGTCCCCGGTTACTTCGAGCTAGCCGGTGGCAGAGGTTCATCGTCGGAGGAGAGCATCCGAGCGTTCCCCTCTCTGATCGCGGTGCTCCACGCACCTGCTGGTCGCCGGCGATCGGTGGCGGTGGTGCCCTAGGACTTGATTGCTTTTTATCTTTTAGTTCTAGGGTCTTTTTTGTTAAAGGTTTGGCCTTATCTTCGAATTCTAGGTTTTCCTGGGCAATAGATGTAAAGGGCCTAAGTGTAAGTTTGTACCTGCCACGTGTTTCTATATAATGCAGCATCAGGGTCTTTTGGGCCCCACCCCTTGTACAAAAAAAAAATCTATCCGGATTGGGTGGAGATACGCACGTGCTGGATTGACTTTGTGCCGCTCGTGCCGACTTTTGCCACATCCCGCGCTCGCTGACATATGGCCCCACACTTTCTCAGACTCCTCTTGGCCTCTTCCTCTCTTCCAGACAGCCGGACCCCGCTTCTCGCCTCGCGTCGCCTCACGCCGTAACCTAAGCTAGGGTTTCCTCCTCCACCTCCACTTCCACCGGCACCACCTCGGAGGCTCGTCGCGCAGCCATGGCGATGGTGGCCCAGGCCGGATTCGGCATCACCCGCGTGGTGATGCTCATCGGCACCGGCGTGGCCGGCTCCGTCGTCCTCCGCAACGGCCGCCTCTCCGAGATCCTCACCGAGATACAGGTGCGTCCCGTGTTCACGAGCTGTGAGCTTCTCTTCCCCCCCTGATAACCCCGATCCCGATCCCTGGGAGAGGTAGGGCGGTGGTTCGTATTGGATAATTTGGTTTTGACGATCCGTGTCGCGTGGCCTCGCAGGAGTTCCTCGAGAAGGCGGATAATGCGAAGGGAGGAGGCGGTGGTGCGGACCACGGCATCAACGACGCGCTCAACGAGGTGCGCATGCTATATCCCTTCTCCTAGTCTTAGCTATGTATACCTATCAGCTGAGGATCTGTTCTGATGCTCTGTGCCTTAGCCGTTAGTTTGACACACTCTGGATGCCTTGTCCTGATAGTTCGTCACTCTGAGAATCTGTGATGAACTTTGGATTAGTAAACTGTTGATTCAAAAGATTTTGTGTCGTGCAATGCTTTCTACAAGGATGGATTAACTTCTGCATGCATTTAAAATATCTACATCTGAACTTTTGGCATTAACATATCCCATTGTCCTAAAGTAAAATTTTACCTTGACTAACATTTTAACTGGTTGATACGAAAACATTCTAAGTCATTTTTGAAGTTAGTTTAGATTTAACCTCTAGAACTGTTACCCGTTTCTGTCGTTATGGATCAATTTATATTATGATGTGATGCGTCGAGGTTAGCATTTGGACATTTAAATTAGCAACTGTTGAGCATTTTGGAAGTGCATAGCTTCACAATATAAAGACATAATATAAGTCACAAGCGGGCAATCAGCGACTGCCCGGAGCGATACTTTCAGCATTTTTGAGTCGGCGAGTCGACGAGTCGTTCAGGGGTAGCTACTCTTGACTAGTCGTGACTAGTCAAGACTCATGGTCGACTAGTCGAGATGAGTAATTTAGCAATAGCAATAGGTACTATAAAATTACCATATTATATGTATAATTGTATATAACTAAATACTTATTAATAGTCTATAATACAAACCTGGGCATCTCCATACATTGTCCAAGCAGTTTTGTCTCGGGGAAAAAATTGGGGCGATCTAGGTTTCACGGGGGGAGCTGGGCAAGCAATATTGGAAAAAATATGACGGGCGGGGCCAACTTTAAGTCGTTCTTTGACTCAAAAACCTGGACTAGTCGAGACTAGTCCAGACTAGTCGATTGAGTCGTTCAACTCAACCAATTAGTCGAGTCGAGATGCTGAGTCGTCTTTATTTTGCGACTCATCGACTAGTCGCTCGACTCAAAAACCATGTTTCATGTGACATTTAACTGTTCCTATACATTCGACTACAAGTGTAGTCCTTGAAGCTTCTTACAACCAATATTCTGTTTATTGTTAAGCGTGTACTTTCTTATCTTTTGAAGCATATAATTCATTTTTTTTCTCATGCTAAACTTACACCCTGGTCTTTTAGGTGCGCCTCCTAGCTATGCAAGTACGACAGCTAGGTTCTCCACGTTCCATCACTGTTCTCAATGGAGGTTCTGGACAATCAGGTTTGTCTAGCTTGCTGCAACTTGTTTTTCTTCTCTGCAAATTGTCAACATGACAAGTCATCAAATTGTATGTTTTTTACTGGGATTAAGTGCCTATCAGTTTTGGCCACACATCAGCCTGTAGTAAATATCCTAGTCTTACCATGAGTTGTTTCCTCGACTATGCTCTATTTGTTTCATCCATCCTAATTTACTTCCTACTTCTGGACATTATTTTGGCCCATTATTTTTACACTGAACTTTGATATAGTAATTTTTAGTTATCTCATGCTAGAATAAGATTGATTTCTCTAAGGTATTGAACTCAGACTATTTTACACTTGTGTACATTATTCTAGCAAAATTGCCTAGCTATCGCGTGCGCTTAAACAAACTTATACTGTTGTGATACATTCATGGTGACAATGTTCTTAATATTTTTGCAGGACTATCAGGACTAATAGTGCCTGCAGCAACTGTTGGGGCACTGGGTTATGGTTATATGTGGTGGAAAGTATGTTTCTTTCCATCATGGCTTTATGTTCCTGTAATGCTCATAATACCAATAGCTAGGATCTATCTGCTTACTCTGTAACTATCATCATTTCTTGTACTCATAGATGCAAATTTAATTTAGCAATGGTTCCTAAAGCTGCATCTGTTATTCTTATACTACTACAATATCCTAAGACATCTGTAAATATTTTGTTGAAGTACAATTCATTTCAACTGTTAATCCTTCTCCAGGGCATCTCCTTTGCGGACCTAATGTATGTCACCAAGCAAAACATGGCAAATGCTGTTTCAAGTATGACTAAACATCTTGAGCAAGTTCAGACCTCTCTTGCTGTAAGTATTAGTGGTGCTCCTAGTTCCTAATTGTAAATCATATCCATTTCCATTACTTTCGAGACTACCGAGTTAAATTTAGCTAGGTAATAAATGATTTTAACATGGTGCTATTCACTGCTTGGATTTTGAGTCATGTTCTTTCTGTTGTTTACATAACTAGTACTTCTTCTGTCTAACTTGTTTGGTTATTGTTCTGTTGATAATGTTGCCTTCAGAAAAAGTAGTTTTTCACACGACATCCTCTCTTGGATTAATAAAACTATTGTTGTGTACTTGTGTACCGAAAGAACAGTTGTTTAATTTTGACAGTCCTATTTTCTTAACCAATTTGGACCAGTAATCTTGATTTTTCTCAATGCTTAAACTGATATTGGTTAAAGGCTGTTGAAGATGAACTGAAAATTTCTTCCAAATTGTTGGCTCCAGAATGGTGCAATTTTATTGATGGTCATATTGGAAATATTTATGTAATTTCATATTATATATTATATCATATTTAATTTATTAATATCTTGATTATGCAGGCTGCAAAAAAGCATTTGACACAACGCATTCAGAAGTTGGATGACAAATTGGATCAGCAAAAGGCGCTTTCTGGGCAAATAAAAGATGATGTACTTTCTCCTTAACACCTTCATATGAATGTGTACCTACATTTCTTGCAAATGCATATGAGCTCAGTAGCTAAGAAGTTTTAGTAGCATATGTGATGACTAGGTGCAACAACTTACTGTCTATATAATTTGTTGAGAGGTTAAATTTATTCTCTATTAATCAATTATTTAATTCTGTTAAGTGCATGTGGTGCATATGGTTTTCAGATATATATACTTTTCTATTCAGGTTACTGGCGCACGACTGAAGCTTGAGAATATTGGTTCAGAAATTAAGAACATCAAAGAATTGGTCTGGGGTCTGGTGAGTGATTTACCAGTCAGCCAGTCACATGATATATTGTTGTTTTCATGTTTATATAAATCCGCTATTGCTCTGCAGGATGAGAAGATGGATTCAATGGAAGCCAAACAGGTGGGTATTTACTTAGAAATGGCAATCTTTATCACAGAAATGGTTTCAATTGGTTACTCCAACAAAACACTGCTAGGAATAATGTGTGTTCACAGGCTGAAGGATTGCCGTTCCTGTTTTATAGCTACGAGCAGTTCTGTGATAAGTGCTGTCTCTTGAGTTGCACTTAACCCAGGATTGCTGTGCATAAGTGCTCATATTCAATCTTAGTTCACGAAAATCAGCTGGGCAGTCCTGAAAAAAAATATCTTGAGGTTTCTGTATATAGTTTGGATTGCTGAGTTTGCACGATTACCGGAATGACGTACCTGCCATGAACCCCACTCCCCTGTCCTAACTATTACTATCCTAGTTTCTTAGTACTCCCTCCGGTCGCTTTTGATTGTCGCGGACAAATAATTAGTTTAGTACAAATGTTGTGTACAACTTGCGACAACTAATACCGATCGGAGGTAGTAATAAAGATGACATTTCCCAACTGTTGCGTTCTTTTTCATCCATTTGAAGGTTTAATTTGCCTATATCCGTTTAATATGATTAGCTCCTTTTACTTAAGTTTTTTCTTATGGTGACTAATGATATTCTGCCAACAGAACTTTTCATGCGCCGGTGTGATGTACCTCTGCCAATTCATAGAACAAAATGGTGGGAAGCTCCCGGAACGCCTGGTATGATCCTAAAGCATACATTGTAGAATTGTTGTTTCTGACTTGGACTACCTCTACTATTTGTTTTGAACATATATGCATGTGTGCCTTGTTGCACTCACATGCCGATTCATGAGTTTTGCATTGCAGACATTTTCTTGTAGAAGTGGTGCAAAGTAGTGTATTATTATGCAGTTTAAGCCTCTAAAAATCTTACACTTAAAAGTAGTATTTCTGTTAGTGTTACTAATATGTGATTCATTGTAGGCTTCTCCAACTGTTTGTCCATTTCATTAGTATTCTCCTTTGATTTTATGCAGGAAGGCATTAAACCGTCTGCGAAGCGTTTTTCAACAATTGGCATACAGGTTTGTCATAACATTTTACACATGACTTATTTTATCTGCAATGCTGCCTCTTCCTTTATATAAAGAAGTGCTTGTGCTTAAATATTGGAGTTGGCCATGAAAATGGAAAATTTAATCTATTGTCAATCGCTTGGAGAGGTGTCCAGCTTTTCTTTCCCTTGACAAATTTAGTACTAACAAAGATGCATTTATTAAAAGCAACAACGACCACAAATAACTTTGATAAACTGATCTTCAACTCGGCTAAGGGTTCCTGGTACTGTGTGATATGAGCTGTTTAAAGTTTTCTGCGCACTGTTACATTGAAATACTCAACTTTATTACTTTTCAGGGGTTACAACTTGCTATAGAAACAGGGGACTTTCGTGAATTCAGCAATGCTGATTCCACTGACAAGATAAGCAGGTCTGTGGAATGAACCTTCTTATGCTGTGGAGACATTGTCTTCCTTACTTCCGAACCTGTACTGAAATAATGATCAAATAAACAAGTCAAATACCCCGTGGGCTCTTTTGCAGGTCCAACTCGTTGAAGTCTGTCATCTAATTATTCGCGGGGTTGGCGAGACATGCATCCAGATGCGTTGATCGGTGGAAACATTGTAAAGGGAAATCCTTACTGGTTTAAAAAATGTAAAGAGGTCCAGCCTTTTTGTTAGTTTCTTGCAGGAAGTGCTGTTTGTTAAATTTGGAAGTGCTGTTTGTTAAATTTTAAAACGTGTCGATACTAGTAGCTAGAGAATTTAGACCAGAGGTTATTCTGGCATCACTTGTGCCTTGGTTTTTTAGGCAACACTTGGCCGTAAATAATGGATGGCACGTTGGCTTCCTAAAATAGTGTTGGGATTATAACCACTTCATTGCTGGGTCTGCAATCACTTTCAAAGCAATTTCCATTGCTGTTTGTGCTTTCCTTGTTGATGGATTTGCTCGTGTCACTCTTTTGAAGTTATATTTTGGCAAGCCATGTTCTTGTTACTTTACTGATTCTAAGCAACGAAAAAAATAGCACGCTATTTCCCGGTTAATAGCACGATATAGCGTATTTGGAGAGGCTACGCTATATTTAGCCTAAAGTTGACGCTACGGCGCTATTTTCGTCTTATACGCTCGAAACCACACTAAACGTGGTAACGTTATAGCTACGCCAACAAAAAGTCTGGAAATAACGTTAGGTGATGATGATGGCGGACAATCTGGTGGTTCTTCTAGTTATTCTCAAGATGATATCAATGATTATTAAAATTTAAAATATTTATCTTTAAGTTTATTATTTTTTCATGGTTTTAAGCCTCATATTTGTATTCGTGCCATAGATTTGGCCTTGTCATTTGAATATGGTTACCTGGTTATGCATGCATTGTTTCTGGAAAAAAATTTAGTGCTGAAATCCTTAATATTTGGGCTATTTCTTACAACTTTTTTATCACGCTATTTTATATGTAACTTCGCTATATCACGCTATATCTTGTATAACTTCTGGAGGAGGGCCACGCTATTTTTGATAGCACGCTATTTTTTTCGTTGATTCTAAGTAGGGTATAAAATCGCTGGAGATCACTGGTACGGCGATATTATGACAGGCTTGATGCAGGTGCCATACTTTTCTGCGCATCACCATCCTATTGAATATAGTGCCCAACGTAGTCGCTTCTCATGTTACTGTAAAATCTAGAGATATTTTTGTTTCACCATTCTTTTCCCCAAAATAACACAACGACCAAATTTGTCACTTGGATCCTGACAAGGCATTTTGGCTACCGGGTGCACATGCTAATTGTTTTCGAAATTGAAAAAAAAAATGAAAAACACTTTGAAAAAATCTGAAAAAATTGGCACAAACATATACAAGTTTTAAACATTCGTATTGCGGACCGAATTTTTTTTCAGATTTTTTCAAAGTGTTTTCATATATTTTTTAATTTTGAAAAAAATAACAAGAGCATATGCACCCGCGAGTCAAAGTGGATTTCCGCTTGGATCCTTCTTTTCCATAGGATTCCTGTAGGGTAACCGTTCTGTTTGTAGTCGTGATCATGAATCTACAGCAAAGTACTGTCATCAAGCTATCTAAGAATGCCTCCTATTTTCACAATTTGGCGAATGAGCGTCAAAAGAGGAATTTCATAAAGAAGCTAAGAAATGAAAATGGTGCTTGGCTGGAGGGGACAGATAGCCTCAATTCGATGGTGTCTGACTACTTCGCAGGGCTGTTTAGCACGGAGATAGAAGAACCTGATCCGGACCTACTATCGAAGGTAGTTCCAAAGGTTTCTGATCGTATGAATGAACAACTTATGCAACCGTTCTCGGAAGATGATGTAAAAAAAAGCCTTGTTCTCAATTGGGGATTTGAAGGCTCCTGGTTTGGATGGTCTCCACGCAATATTCTTTAAAAAATGCTGGAACATTTTAGGTGAGAGTTTGACGTCTGAAGTTCTCCAAGCAATAAATAATAAGACTATACCGGTGGGGTGGAATGACACGGTGATAATTCTGATTCCGAAAGTTGAATCTCCGGAGTTAATTACA
The DNA here is from genome assembly GCA_947311845.1 of Poa pratensis. Taxonomy (NCBI): domain Eukaryota; kingdom Viridiplantae; phylum Streptophyta; class Magnoliopsida; order Poales; family Poaceae; genus Poa; species Poa pratensis. Next base: position 32,033,831 of record CAMZMU010000100.1, read on the forward strand.
CAATACCGCCCAATCAGCTTGTGCAATGTTCTTTATAAGGTAATTTCCAAGATGATTTCTTTCAGATTGAAACATGTACTTGATGAAATTATATCTCCTGCCCAAAGTGCTTTTGTGCCAGGGAGATTAATTACAGACAACATCTTGTTGGCATATGAGAGCATGCATACGATAAAGAACAAGAAGAAAGGTAAATGGGGCTATTGTGCGGTGAAGCTTGACATGCACAAAGCATATGATCGTATTGAATGGAACTTCCTTGAGAATATGATGATACAACTAGGTTTTCATTCAGATTTTGTTTAATGACATGTGTTCGTTCGGTTACTTATAAGGTCAGATTCAATAATCAAGAAACATATTCTTTTACCCCGACGAGGGGGCTGTGGCAGGGGGACCCACTGTCACCCGATCTGTTTTTGATATGCGCTGAAGGTCTCTCAAGTCTTTTGGCTCATAGAGAGGAGGTTCGTGGCATGGAAGGTGTAAGGGTTTGCAGAAATGCACCATCAGTATCTCATTTACTCTTTGCTGATGATTCCCTAATCCTTATGAAAGCAAATATGACAAATGCAACCTCATTGAGACAGGTGCTTGATCAATTTTGTGCGGCTTCAGGTCAATTGGTGAGTGAAGCTAAATGTAGTGTTTATTTCAATCCTAATGTTCATGTTGATGTTAAGGCTGAGGTGTGCACAGAGCTCAATATTATGACCGAGGCTTTATCTGATAAATATCTAGGCCTTCCAGCCTTGGTTGGTGTGGACCGAAGTGACAGTTTCATTCATTTGCTAGAAAGAATAATCAAGAGATTGGAAGGATGGAAAGAAAAGTTCCTTAGTATGGGTGGTAAGGAAATTTTTATTGAAATCTATTATCCAAGCAATACCTGTTTATGCTATGTCTGTCTTCAAAATCCCGAAGAAGCTATGTAAACAAATGATAGACGCAATGGCGGGCTTCTGGTGGGGGATACAGAACTTCAGAGCCGCATGCACTGGATGGCATGGTGGAAGATGTGTGTGCCAAAGAAAATGGGTGGAATGGGATTCCGTGATCTACATGCTTTTAACTTAGCAATGCTAGCTAGGCAGAGCTGGAGGCTTATAACAAACCCTGATACTTTGTGTGCGCAGGTTCTTAGAGCGAAATATTATCCAAATGGGAATCTTTTGAAGGCTGGATCGAAGAAGGGATCCTCTTTTACTTGGCAAAGTATTATTGCTGGTTTAAACACCTTTAAACATGGATTCATTTGGAGGGTCGGACCGGGAAGCATGATTAATATTTGGGAAGATCCATGGGTGCCGGGGAGTGCGACCGTAGGGTTGAGATGACTCGAGGTACAAACTTGGTGACAACAGTTGATGAACTAATTGACCAAGTTACCGGGCTTTGGGATGAACCAAAGATGAGAAGTATCCTCAATCCAATTGATGTTGATAGAATTCTGAAAATACCTCTGAGTAATCGCTTGCAGGAGGATTTTGTTGTTGGCATATGACAAAAACACATACTTTCTTGGTGCGGTCTGCTTATTATGTAGAGTGGAATCACCAGAATGGACATAAATTGACTAGATCGGATGGCCAAGGTACAACGCTACAAAGTCCAGTTTGGGATATTTTGTGGAAATTACAAGTTCCAAGTAAAGTGAATTTTTTTGTATGGAAGGCGTTGCATGGGATTGTGATGGCCCTTGAAGGGGTTGATCTACGACGCCAGAAAACACTTTGTTGATCTCCGGTGCGTAGTTACCTGCGTCAAAAGTAAATGGGTTAGGTTGAGACTCCAAGTGCAGAGTGTGTAGTAGTGGAAGACTTGTTTTCCCCACGAGGGGTGACTCGAGGGTTTAATATCGAACTCTCGGGGAATCAGTAGTGAAGATATATCTTCTTATCCTTCTTTTGGTTACCTACAAAACAAAGTTAAATGTTTTGGTCCTCAACCTCACCTGTGGTTGTCAAGCACAAGGTGTAAGAATGATATCAAGATAGTTATGCAATGCAAACAGGAAATAAATATGCAATGGTGGTGGATGCAATGGTAAATGATATTTTTGGGTTTTTTAATGATGTATGCAAGATGAAAAGTATTTTTGTATTTTCGGATTTAATGATGGCTGAAAATAGAAAAGTGGTATATGGTGTTGGAAAGGTGTTTCTTATGATTAAAAATGGACCGGGGTTCATGGTTTCACAAATGCACTCTCTCTTTATAAAGTGGCAGACAATGGAACACACACAGAGTTAACATATGAGATTGCAACACAAAGTTTGATAACAAGTTACTTAGATATATGGGCATCACGTCCTAACATAGAGACCTTTTGGTTATTAGTCTCTCTTATACTCCACCAAGATGCGAACCAAATCATAACACCTCAGTAATTAAGATGACTCAGAGTATAGCAATAAGTTTCATGACATGAAGTGAAAATAAGAACATGCTGGATCTAGTCACAGGAAGAAGCTTGGTCACCCTCAACCCTTGCAGCATGGTATTTTTGTTTATCCCTAGTGAGGTAACAAAGTAAGGTAAACACCCAAGTGGATCGCGATATTAAGTTGTCAGCTTACCGCACTCACCACTCCCCGTTACTCCAACTAATGCACACGTTCCCCCACACACGCTCTCATAAACATGCTTGATCATAACAAGTAGACAAGAACGGGGTACATAATATGCATCTATACTCATAACTGAAACAAACATTGCAATCTCAAACATATATTAACTCATAGAAAGATCCACCACATAGGTATTACAAATATGACCGTAATCATGTTCAGCAGCTCATACGGTACTAATTAGTGAAGCTCAAGAGAGGAGAGATACATAAGTTACTTCCACAAACCCATAGTCCAGAGGTGGACTACTCCCTCTTCATCATGGAGACGGTGGAGAAGTCGATGGAGAGGATGGAGACCACACCGGCAGCGCCCCGCCGGAGTTTTCCCCCTCCAATCTGCAGCTCCTGATCTCCGTTTCGGTGTTTCTGTGTTTGTGCGGCGCTCCTTCGCGAAACGCCAGGGGACCTTTTTTATAGGCGTTTTTAGGTCAAGACGGAGTCGGTGGACGAAAGATCGACGGCAGCGGAGCCACGAGGGCCAAAAAGTGGGCCCCACGCGGCCACAGTACCTGGCCGCGTGGGCCACCCCCTTTTGCCTTCGGCCTCCGTTTGCTTGCTTCCTTCGCTCCGAGGTCTTCCTCCTTCCAAAATACTGACGCCTGTATTTTTCCATAATTTTTGGACGACGTTTGGGTCCCTGAAACATAAAAGGAAAGAAATAGGGTTTTCTGCCTGCGCAGGGTTAATTCCATAAAAATAGGAAACAATTGATTTATTTCCTAAAATCATTAAATAACAGTAATATAACCCTTATATGATGCAAATATGATTGGAATATGTGTGATATAGTGCAAAGTTCATGTATGCATTTTACATGCATCAACATCCCCAAGCTTAACCAATACTCGTCCTCGAGTATGAAGGTGATAAAACTAACATGGGCTTTGCAATATAGCACTAACAATGGATATCAAAGATGATTGCTACTGCTACATAGAGTCAAATGATTCATTCTTCAAAGGAGTAGCAATATGCAAAACAGTTTATGAAGTGATATCAAGTATTCAATGCAAGGATGTTCAATGATAGTTCACAAAGTGTAACATAGTAGCAAGTAATATGGACATTCTTACTTTTGCATACATGTGGTCCATAGAGTGATGATGAAAATCTGAATATGTTTGGTGGACACTTTGGAAAGATGAATAAGTGAGTAGAGGTAAAGCATGCATAAGTTTCATCTAACCTCCAAACTCTCCTACTTAAGTTAATGATTGCAATGTGGTAATACTTGGTGTCAAGCTCTCATTCCCCTATCATAGCATCTTGAATGATTATAGTTTAATGTGAGAGCAAATATGAGTAGTGTGCTTGACAAAGTAAAGGTTGGATGTCTCATGCCCCTTGAATACAAGTACCTACACCATGAGTTACTCAACTTGGGAAAAGCAAGTTCAAGTTATCTATCATTGTAAGTAATAATAGTATCATCAAGAGCGTCAACTGGGGTACCTCTTGTCCCAGGATATGGAACAAGCCCATATCAAAATGACAAGACAAACAAACAAGATGAAACCTCAACACCCTTTTTATTTACCATTGGAATAGCTTTTTATTGTAAGGTGTGTCATAGATAATTCACCATAGCATGTAAGTAAATTTCCACCATGAATAATGCATGGCTTAGATTAGCGGCCCAGGCGTCTCTCTAACCATTTATACAAACTCATTCAAACTAAATCTTTTCCCCTTATTTCACCATGATAGGCATCCATAGACAAAAGCACATGATATCAACTAAATGGAGCATGTTGAAAGCTTTGCATGTGACAGCACATATGGGCTAACTCCCAACCTGGACATTTATCAAGCCACTAGCATCATAATCTTAATCACAATGGGTCATGTTTTATTTATGCAATGATAGTAAAAATGTGCATCAAGTTCATGAGAGCTATATAACCAACTTTTCCCATGGCAATCAATAACATAATCATTTTCATTCAGAGGTATAGATAACACAAATATCATGATGAACATACTCGGAATAGCATATAGCTAGTAGGTAGATATGGTGGACTCACTGGAATAACTTTGGTTGAAGGTGTTGGAAACAAGTTTTGACTTGTTGGAATTTTGGGCTAGCAAAAGGGAGAAAGTTGACCATCTAGATGCATGCATGAGTGTCCATAGAACTAACTAATCCATGTTAAACCAAGTAAAATAACAATCAGCACCAAAACATGAATAAGTGATAGCTCTTCAAAAAGGATTTGCAAACTATTACTCATAAACAAGCTCATGAATCATGCAACTATATGTATCATTAAAAATCAACTCAAACATCCCTTTTCCCAATCTTATAAAAGCATCCAACATATTTCAACCCATATTTCCAGTAGCTCTCCCATATATAAATGATAGTGTGGTGGTCTCTCAAAACAAATCAAACCAAAACAAAACAAAAGACGCTCCAAGTTTATGCGATAAAGTGTTTCGATCGAAAAACAGAAGTTGGACGTGCGCAAACCGAGAGTGTGTAGGTCCAGCGGGGTTGTCTTCACATCCCCAAGCTTATGGTCTTCACCATCCTTGGATAACTCTTGGTGCATCTCCTCCAATCCCTGTGAAAAAACTTCAAAACACCGTTTCTCCCATTTCTTTTCTGTGGGGTGCATTAATAGTGATAAACAAATATGTTTCTTGCTGCATATAATCCTTGAACAAAAATTCATATGAGATGTCCAGAAAGTGTATAATGTTGTATGCCTACTCATAAACTCAATTGGATCAAAAAGATTCAACTTAAAAGCTCAAAGCATGCATCAAACAAAATGGGACAGAATCTGTCCAGAAAAACAGCAGCAGCAAAACGTATTTTTCTACCCTACCAAACTTTCTCGAAAAATTCCGAAAAAATTCATGCATACAGAGGATGAAAAGTTGCAACTACAGTTCAAATATGAGCTCATTCGGAGTTACAGAATAAGAATTAAAAATCATACCGTGCACTGATTCGTGCAGGAATAAAATCTCCGAACGCTATAAGCAACTTTTTCAAACCAAAAAGGGTAAAACTTGGCACTTTATTGAAAATTCCAGAACCTAAACTAGACACAAAGTCTCTTGTTACAGCAAGAGGACACAAAGAAAATCACACAAAAAATAACCGGGTTGCCTCCCGCAAAGCGCTTTCTTTATAGCCATATAGCTAGGCTTCTTACTTGTTGTTTATTGTGGACGAAGCTCATGAGGGAGCTTGAACTTTGGTGGTTCCCTCTTCCTTGGGAAGTGTTCCATGCACTTCTTGTGTGGGAACTGAAACTTCACATTCCCTTCCTTTGAATCAATGATGGCACCTGTGGTACGAAGAAAAGGTCTTCCAAGAATAATAGGACTAGAGGTTTTATTCCCCATATCCATGATTAGAAAATCCACAGGCACAAAAGTCATATGTAACTCCACCATAACATCACTTACTTTTCCTAAAGCATGTTTAATAGAGTCATCAGCAAGTGCAAGTTCAATGGAGCATTTTTCAAGATTTTTCAATTCAAGCACTTCATATAGTTCTTTAGATAAAACAGAGACACTAGATCCTAGATCAAGTATAGCATGGTGTGTCTCTTTTCCAATAGTTACTAGTACCTTAGGAATCCACATATCCCCAAGCTTAGGTGGTATCATAGCCTCTTGGTTGTACCTAGCAATCTTTTCTTTCAAGACATGATTAGCAATATAAGAACCAAAGCCAGCTTGATTAGTGTTGATGGAAGGATCACTTGCAAGTTTTTGTAAGATAGATATTAATTCATGCAAGCTACAATTTTCTAAGTCAAGCAAAGGATCCTTGACTTCACTAAGCATTTTAACTTCCTCAACTTTCTTTTCTCTATTGTATAGGTTGAATATTTCATAACGGTCATCAAAGACATCTTCAGGTACTTGGGCTTTTTCTAAACTTTCTTTAATTCTTACTTCCAAAAGCAAGCCATCAAGTAAATAGTGAGTATCATTAGCAGCAGTATTCATGAAGGAATCCTCACATTCATTATCCAAAAAGACCTAGAGGCTTCAGTCAAACCTCTATAAAACACATGCATGAGCATCCAATCTCTAAGACCATGTTCCATTCCAAAAGCTATGCCTCTAAACCTTTCCCATGTTTTCACTAGAGGTTCATCCTCTTCTTGTTTAAAGGTGATAAGTACTTGTCTTAGGTTACAAATCTTTTCAATGGAACAAAATCTTTCAATGAAAGCAGCTTTTAAATTAAACCAAGTGCTAAAATTTCCAGGTGGCCATCTTAATATCCAATCTAAGGCTTTTCCACCTAGGGAGTAAGGAAAAAGCTTAATTTTAACATTAGCATGGCTCAAGTTTAACATTTTGCACCTTTCATCAAACTTCTTAAGATGTGGTATAGGATCTTCTTTAGGTTTCCCATAAAAACGTAAATCACTTTCACGATATTAGGATCTACAACACATTTCTCAACAGGGATATTCATATCTTGGGGAAAGTTCTTAACACTAAATGGCCAAAAGGTTCGTTTCTCCATTTTAGCAAGTTTTTTTGTATTTTTATTTTTTATGCAAAACTGAAAATAAATATGCAAGCGGAATATGATATGCAATGACACTAACAAAACAAATAAATTGCTTTGTAAGTAAAGATGGATAAGATGGTGCTCACGTAGGTGCAACCTCCCCAAGCTTAGGTGTTAGCACAAGTTGGTGAAGTTGACTTCGTTGTGAGATGAATGCGATGATGCACACCCTTGGATAAATCTCTCAGCTATGATTCCCCGGCAACGGCGCCAGAAAACAGTCTTGATGGCCCTTGAAGAGGTTGATCTACGACGCCAGAAAACACTTTGTTGATCTCCGGTGCGTAGTTACCTGCGTCAAAAGTAAATGGGTTAGGTTGAGACTCCAAGTGCAGAGTGTGTAGTAGTGGAAGACTTGTTTTCCCCACGAGGGGTGACTCGAGGGTTTAATATCGAACTCTCGGGGAATCAGTAGTGAAGATATATCTTCTTATCCTTCTTTTGGTTACCTACAAAACAAAGTTAAATGTTTTGGTCCTCAACCTCACCTGTGGTTGTCAAGCACAAGGTGTAAGAATGATATCAAGATAGTTATGCAATGCAAACAGGAAATAAATATGCAATGGTGGTGGATGCAATGGTAAATGATATTTTTGGGTTTTTTAATGATGTATGCAAGATGAAAAGTATTTTTGTATTTTCGGATTTAATGATGGCTGAAAATAGAAAAGTGGTATATGGTGTTGGAAAGGTGTTTCTTATGATTAAAAATGGACCGGGGTTCATGGTTTCACAAATGCACTCTCTCTTTATAAAGTGGCAGACAATGGAACACACACAGAGTTAACATATGAGATTGCAACACAAAGTTTGATAACAAGTTACTTAGATATATGGGCATCACGTCCTAACATAGAGACCTTTTGATTATTAGTCTCTCTTATACTCCACCAAGATGCGAACCAAATCATAACACCTCAGTAATTAAGATGACTCAGAGTATAGCAATAAGTTTCATGACATGAAGTGAAAATAAGAACATGCTGGATCTAGTCACAGGAAGAAGCTTGGTCACCCTCAACCCTTGCAGCATGGTATTTTTGTTTATCCCTAGTGAGGTAACAAAGTAAGGTAAACACCCAAGTGGATCGCGATATTAAGTTGTCAGCTTACCGCACTCACCACTCCCCGTTACTCCAACTAATGCACACGTTCCCCCACACACGCTCTCATAAACATGCTTGATCATAACAAGTAGACAAGAACGGGGTACATAATATGCATCTATACTCATAACTGAAACAAACATTGCAATCTCAAACATATATTAACTCATAGAAAGATCCACCACATAGGTATTACAAATATGACCGTAATCATGTTCAGCAGCTCATACGGTACTAATTAGTGAAGCTCAAGAGAGGAGAGATACATAAGTTACTTCCACAAACCCATAGTCCAGAGGTGGACTACTCCCTCTTCATCATGGAGACGGTGGAGAAGTCGATGGAGAGGATGGAGACCACACCGCAGCGCCCCGCCGGAGTTTTCCCCCTCCAATCTGCATCTCCTGATCTCGTTTCGGTGTTTCTGTGTTTGTGCGGCGCTCCCTTCGCGAAACGCCAGGGGACCTTTTTTATAGGCGTTTTTTGGTCAAGACGAAGTCGGTGGACGAAAGATCGACGGCAGCGGAGCCACGAGGGCCAAATGAGTGGGCCCCACGCGGCCACAGTACCTGGCCGCGTGGGCCACCCCCTTTTTGCCTTGCGGCCTCCGTTTGCTTGCTTCCTTCGCTCCGAGGTCTTCCTCCTTCCAAAATACTGACGCCTGTATTTTTCCATAATTTTTGGACGACGTTTGGGTCCCTGAAACATAAAAGGAAAGAAATAGGGTTTTCTGCCTGCGCAGGGTTAATTCCATAAAAATAGGAAACAATTGATTTATTTCCTAAAATCATTAAATAACAGTAATATAACCCTTATATGATGCAAATATGATTAGAATATGTGTGATATAGTGCAAAGTTCATGTATGCATTTTACATGCATCAGATTGTTCCGGGGATGTCAATTCTAGCAAATAGACACATTCCGGTCTCTGGACAATGTCCCATTTGTTTGATTGCTGCAGAAGATATTGGTCACCTTATGTTCAGTTGTACTAGAGCAAAGGAAGTTTGGAACAGTTTGGGAATTATGCACATTATTGATCAAGCGTTGCTGGTGGACAGGTCTGGTTCGGTCGTGTTGGAAGAGTTGCTCCGAAATCATTTCATCACCCCCGATCATTTGGCAGCTGTAGGTCTAAAAGAAATAATTGCTGTGGGCGCATGGTATATTTGGTGGCAGCGTAGGGAAGCGGTTAAGGGTGAAACAGTTGCTCCTCCGAGACGTACAAGTTTCTCAATACATGCACTAACAGTGAATTATAAAGGAGCAGCCTCCAGAGCGACTCCACGTGAAATTAAATGGACTAGACCGGCTTCTGGTACGTATAAAATTAACGTTGATGCATGTTTCTTTTCTAATGGCACAGGTCTTTAGGTGCTGTGGTCCGCAACTCAAGAGGTGATACTATTGCTAGTACGGGTGGGTATCTCGACCACTTATTCGATGCTGCATCAGCGGAGGCTGTAGCGCTACGAAAGGGTTTATCGTTAATTGAAGATCTTGGATGTCGCCCGGTGATTGTAGAGACTGATTCATTGGAACTTGTTGAAGCAATGAATGGAGTTATAGAGCTGTGGAGTCCATACTCTGCGATTCTTATGGATTGTTTCGAGATAGCCCAGAGAATTGGTAGGGTGAAGATCCAACATTGCTCACGGGATGCTAATATGGTTGCACATAATATTGCTAGGTTTGTTTAATTATGATTCGAAAATTGATGTGTAATAGGACGATGATCCCCTAGTTTTATTCAATCGGATGTAATGAACGATGTATCTGTGTTTATCTGAGGCAGCAAATTTCTTACGCACTCTTTTCCTTAGCAGGATACCTAAGGGGACTGGAAGGTTTTTAATGAGGCGGCTTGCTGACCTAATATAGTGGGTGAAAATTTCAAAAAAAAAATGCTGTAGTTTGATAAATCTCCTATTACATAACCAAACGTCGTCAATCGTTTCTCAAATTTGTTCTCCAATCTGTGCATCTGGAGGATCTCCCAAACAGATAGGAGGACTAAAAGACCATTATATTATTACTCAGTGACAATTCCCGTTTCTCATGTCTGATTCACCGATCTTGTGTCCCTACATGTCATACTCATATACAAATATAATTCTCATTTTATCCCTCATGCCCAGGAAGACAATAATATCTTCTTTTTTCTTTTTGTTGACTTTTGACAAACATAATTTTCAGATAAAAGAGGAAACAACCGGCTGGGTGTGAGCTCCTATGATGTGTATGAGATTGTAACTTATGAGTTTAATAAAACACCCTTTTATCCAAAAAAAAGGAAACAACCTACCGAAACAACTAACTTAAGGACTAACGTGCTGATTTACTAGCACAAATCATCAGTTCTTCTCGACCTTTACCCAAGATTAATTGGGGCCACGGGGCCATGACTTTTGGACTTCCTAAGACTGGGACATGCTTTCTGCTACCTCGATGGCTCTATCCTTGTACGTAGCGTCTTGACTTCAAAGACTGGAATTATGTAATTTACTTGCTGCAAATGTTGTACTACTACCTCCGTTCCAATATATAAGATGTTTTGGTAGGCTAAATTGCCTACCAAAACATCTTTTATTCTGTAACGGAGGTAGTACCAATGTACCATTTGGATTATCAGAGGTTGGGGCGACCGTTCAGAACGAAGAGGAAATAGCCTCAGCTTCATGTGGTCATTATGCACGTGCGTACGTGGAAATGATGAGAGATCTCCAACATGTGCCTATCTTACTACATCATGTCGTCACTATCACCAGCTTGTCGTCATGAAGCATGTTCGTTGGTTCAGTCTTGATTCGCCTGCATGCAAGCATGTTGTCATGGTCGCAACAGAATGTGTTGCCTGTCAAGCAGCTTAAGTAACTAGCAAACAGCAATGCCGTGGATCCAGATGATCGATGCTGCTCAAAGCCACTTCTTCCTTCCCCGTGCTAGTTTGAAATAACCTGCCGGGAAAATGGTCAATGCCAGCAAACCTCTTTCTGATCCTGACGCAGATCTTCACCGCGGCATGGATGATTTATTTTCGATTTGTCCCGTGACGCTCAGCCAGCGTATTTGTGAAAAGGTTAGTATTTAATCTATATGCGAGCTAGATTCGGTTATACTAAGGTGTAAATCCCTTTTATGCTGTGCAGCTTCAGTTTTCTATCGTCTGTAGTAGATGAGCCGATTTCTGGATGCTTCTTTTTCTGTCTAATCAGTAAATTAGTGCTAATTAGTTAGTACTGTATATTATTTGCAACTTCAGGTACATTTTTCTGTATATGTTTTACATTAATGTTAGGTAATCTGGGTTCAGGATATGAGAGTTTACCTCCATTCTCTCCTTTTCCATTTCTGTAATGCCGAAATCTCTGAATTTGCTCCTCCCATATACCTTGAAACTAAGTTTACCAAGTAAATTTTGTATCTTGTTAATCGAACCTCACATTATTATACCATTGTAAATTATTTTGTTCAAGTTCATTTGCAAAAACAAATTCCTTTGCACTTGATATATAATTTGTTTTTGTGGTGTGCAGAATCGTAGTGTCATAGTTACTCTGAATCATTCTCAGCAATCATATACTAGTCCTTCCGGTAAAAAATGTGTGAGTAGTATGAGTAAATGTACGACTTCTCCGGTTTCTGCTGGTGACACAATTGTGAAAGCCCAACTTGTAAGTATTTTTTTGTTTGTAAATCTCTGAGCTGCTCTGCTTTACGCTGCTGATCATGACAACATAATGTCAAGGATATTAATATTTTTCCATTGCAGTCCAATGATCCTCCAGATGCACATATTACTGGTGAAAGGGATTTTAATGTGAGCTGCAGTCAGTTGTGTACAAAACCCAATGATGCTTCTAATGCCATATCCAATAGCATTATTAGTTGTGCAAAGCCTGATGCAAATCGCTCTTTCGATTATAACTCAGTGTCTGAAGTTCCGTACATAACAAAGAGCATCACTTGTTCTTCTAGAGGAAAGAAACCATCTGATGGTCCGAGGAGAGTACTTCTTCATTCCAATCGTTCTTCAGTCCCTGAAGCAAATCGATTTCCGGTCTCTGCTATCGAGAGGAGGTATTATGCAGTGTTTTGCAGACTTGGACTGAGCGAAAGATATCAGAGGTACATATATATCTCCTTTTTCTGCTTCATACTGCTACTAAATTAAATAATATTCATACGATTCTCTGTTGCGCAAAAAAAGTTATTCGATCCCATCGCATCGTAATTTATATGAAATCTTTTTTTGAGCAGGGTGACTGCCATTACATACCGCAAAGTTCGCTGCTCCTACCTCTCTCTTGGTCAGTCATTGATGCCCAGGGGTCATGTCAATAACTTTTTGATTTCTGTTCTATGCCGGAAACTCTATGATGATTGCCATCCGTCTGTTTCCAAAAAGCATTACTTCTTCTCTTATATTGGGGTAATTATTCTCTTTATTTCGAGCTCCATGTGTTTTAATATATGAATGCCAAAATCTATTTTGGTATGGTCCGTGTGCTGATTCTTATATATTTTGCAGGAAAACATTCTCAAATACAATAACAAAGATCAGTTTAAGCTCATACGAAATGCTTTTAAAGGTGCAAGTCTAGCAAAGAAAATTGATGCATGTGAACTGGTATGATATTTTCTTCTTGATCTCTATCCTAGTTCTTATCCCTTATATCTGAACTTCAAATGTTATTCTATTACAGCTATTTTTTCCAATCTGCCATTGTAAGCATTGGTTTCTATTTGTTGTCGATCTCCAAAACCATCAATTTGCATTTATGGATTCCTTATACAATAGGAAGTCTCTTTATCAAGTTGTGGTCAGAGGCTTGCTTGTAAGTAATTTTATTTCCAATTTTTTTTCTTAGTCTTTTCATGTAATGGGGGTATGTTGACCTTCACCGTTCAGTTATGTGCATGCTCATGTGTTGTAATCTAGGTTGGTAATTTCAAGCAACTGTGGAAAGAGTTAGTTGATCCAGAGTATAGTTTCGATGATTTCAGAATTGTCTATCCTGCCATACCAAGACAAGAAAACGGGTAATAATGCTATCTAAAACCATGGGTTTTCTTCATCTTCATTGCCAGACAGTTTCTGAAATGTATCTTCTTGCATCTGTGTTATTCAATTGTGCTCTACCTGATTTTCAGGCACGATTGCGGTGTCTTTGTCATGAAATGTATGGAAACTTGGACTCCTGGAGTTGTTCTTCGTGATTATTTCTCAGCAGTCGATATTCCAAACATAAGGATTCAATACGCAAATCAGATGTTCTTCAGTTCAAAGAATACTGCTGATAAATCTTTGGTAAAAAAAAATCTTTAGAGAGGTAATCCTCATGTTCTTCAGATCTCTTTTACTTTCCCCGCTGAGTACTTCTGAGGTGATGTTTACTAGTGTTATGGTCTTTTCTGTAGGGCAAATTTCATCGTGTCAGAAAGAGCATAACTTCAGATTCGAACCACTCCAATATGCCCAGGCAATGACGAAATAGATACTGTACAACACAACATTGCATATGAGTAGTTTAGGAAGCATTGAGCGGAAACTCCAAACGGAGGCCGAGCTAAATTGAATATGAATTTTTCTGTTTCAAAAAATTCTCAAAAAATTCATACGTGTAGATAACATTGAGATCTACTGCTGTGAATTTTTTTACTGAACAATTCGTTGTATTTAGGGCTAGGGAAAAAAGACAAATACGCAGATCTAGATCCGGAACAGTACACACTATGAAAAATTCGAATTTTTGCCAGATTTGTCATTTTTGTTTAGCCCAGAGTATTACGAATTTTGAGTTTAAATTTTATGTAGCGGTAGATCTCGACTTTATCTACATCTAGGATTTTTTCTAGATTTTTGTGAAACAGAAAAATGTGGATTCAATTTTTTTTGGAAACCGAGCTACATATAGCTCGGCCTCCAAAACGCCGCAGAGTTGATATTGTATGGAGATCTTGGGTCCAAAATGTCAGAGGTACTATTTGCTTGTTCATGGTAAAAGCACTCCCGGTGCTAAGCCTGTATCTGTTTGTACTAAATGAGGTTCTCCCAACGCTTTGTATCTATATGTTGTAATAACGTATTTAATAATTTCATTCATGCGATAAATTTGTGCAATGCCACCGTAAAAAAATAATTGTGCATTGCCTATCATACAGATCGACATTATGAAGATAAGTCACCAGGTAATTTTACTTATGTGCTTGCCCTCTTTTTTAGATCTAGCGGATAAGGTTAACCGAAAGTTTGAAAACAAAATTCAAACTCTTCAGAAAAATTCTGGTAAGTCGCATATATTTCGTGATGTATTCTGAAAAAGTTTTGTTTCATTTGAACCACTGCTTATGATTTAATACCTTTTAATTTCAAAAAATGAAAAGCTATTTAATGATAAACCAATTATCCAAATGAATCGATGCTTTCCCAAATTATATAACGAAACATATACAGCTTACATGATTTGTTTTTAATTTTTCTAAAAAGTTCAAATTTTGATTACAATGTTTTTTTTGGAAAACACATTACAGACCCAGACCCTCTGAAATTTTGATTACATGCTTGTCAGTTACTCCCTCCGTTCTAAATTCTAAATTAGATGACTTCTATTTATACAAAAGTGAATGTATATATACTTGTAACATGTCTAGATACATCCATATTTTGACAAATGGAAGTCATCTAATTTGGAACGGAGAGAATAGATCTTAATCGAAAGGTAAACACATAGCTAAAGTACTCTTGACAAAGTCGCTAGATCTCAGTCCGGGTGCACAAAGGCGATAGGAGGCAATAAAAAAGCGTGGTGAGTTAATCGTGATTCATTGCCGGATCCACCTAATTGATTTTGGCTTCTATATGCAGTGACGTGTACTCAGAGGTTAATGTAGCGAGAAAATATATAGTGATACCGGCCTTCAAATGATACCAACTTTAAAGAATTGTATAACTGATCATGAAAAATTCTAGAAAAAAATACGTAGCTTTAGTATGATATGATAAATTATTCTGCTGAATTTGAACCAATACGGAGTTGTGCATCAAGAGAAACAAAAATGACAAATTCACGTGAGTAGCGTGTCTTTCTTTTCGTTTCTGTTGGATATATTTTTAACAGATTTTTCTTCTCGTTGTTTAGATTGAATTTTGATGTTCACTTTTATGACATAGTAGATTGATTTGTGTCAATGCTGTGATAATATTCTAGAGTTTCTTCTGACCATTTATACTGCTCGGCGTGCTCGCTCTGTCCAAGGAAGATTATTGGTACGGAGAACCAAGGTATTCAGTTTTCACTATAATGGAGGGGCACGAGACATACTTTAATCCGAATCCAACTCGTTACCAACGTATCCGATCCTGATGTGCAGGGCCGGTCCTGAGGGGGGGCAAGAGGGGCGGCCGCCCCGGGCCCCCAGTCCCAAGGGGGCCCCAGCTAGATATGTATATCAGTACATCTGTACATGGGTCAGGTAAGGGTCCCGTGGTAACTCCATTAGAGACAGGTTCGGAGCTTTTCTTCCGTACCTCCAGTTCAGCACTTCAGCTTCAGGGAGAGGAAAGGAAGCCTACAGCCTCGTACTAGTGCGCTAGAAAATGGGCTTTTTTTCTTTAGTTTACTTGGGCTTTTTTTCTTCTATGGTTATCTACGGTGATTAAATGGGTGGGGCCGTGTCTATAGTAACGATCCAGGAATGTATCACAAAATCGAGAGATTTCCTGTTCCATTTTCCTTTACAAAATTTCCATGATATTCTTAGATCAGACAACATTTTGTAAAAAAAAAGACAAAAATTGCAAGGTAATGATCAACTACGAGTCTAATTTTTCATATGGTGTGTGTCGTTCACGGCTCTCTTCTACCGTTCCATGGCGACGTCCACCACCGACCATCACGCGGCCAGGCCGAGAGGTCAAAGGCCAGACACCGAGTGGAGACCTCATTGCGCCCATTGGCTATATCGATGATGCAATTAGTCAGAGTCGGAGTGATAATCTGTAATAATATTGAAATTTCATCACGAGCGAGATTGCATCTTGACATGTTAGAAGAAATGTTAACACATTTTGTATAAATCGAGCAACCGATGTTGTTTTTTGAAGCATTTTAAATGACATAACATATAGTAACTATTATTTTGATGTTCGCACTCGGGGGCCCCAAATTTTATTTTCGCCCCGGGTCTCCGAAATCTCAAGACCGGCCCTGCTGATGTGCCGGTGTATATCTTTTCTTTACTATAATACGGCTTGCTGCCGTGATGGTACGTCCGTGGTACGTCGTACGTCGGGTGGTACGTCCTTTGCTCGATCTGCACTCCGCCCGAATAAGGCATCTGCGCTACGCAAAAAAGAATAAGGCATCTGCGCGGCGACCGTCTCTGATACGAACGGCCCCCCTGCTCCGACATGGACTATGCACGGTCGAAAAGACCAGATGTGGTGCAGGGGCAGGAAGTGGGGACGGTGGCCAGATGGGTTGCTGACGGCGAGCGACATGCATGCGGGTGCCGTGGGGCGGCATCGGATACGGCGTGGGCAGGGTGGCACAAGAGATCGGCGGGGATCGGGTCCAGTCCCTCCTCCCAAACACGGCGTGATCGCGTCCAATGATCAAACAGCCGGCTAGAGCGAGGATTAGCTCAGGCAGAGAAGAGCACGATGTCCAACCGTGAGGAGAAGACGCAACAACTGTGAGGAGAAGACGCACAGTCAGGTGGAGCGCCGCGACCCGTCAAAGGTACTCACGCTCATGGACGGGCTCCGGCCGCGCGCACCTGACATGGACACATGGTCACCGGCACCACCAACTGCCCCCAACAGCCAGGACGTTCAATGACCTAGATTTTTTCATGCTCGCCGGCCCGGATCGAGCGGGCCTTGCTCCCGGTGCAGTGGTGGCTAGAGCCAGAGTTCGTCGGTCGTGGAGAGGTCCACGCCCCGCCTCCCACCTCCATGGAGCTGCTCAGCCAAACGCCACCCGAGCTTGCGGCGCCCCGCAGTTCCGGTCATCCGGACTCTGTCCCTTTTCTAAAGGCGTGGTGTCCTCCACATGGTCTGCGCCAACGCCGCTTCCCTACGCGCCACGATGGAGGTCGACGTTGATGCTATGTTTCCCTGCAGGGGCGAGCTGGTGGCCGGCATTATAGGTATCTGCCGCCACCAGAGATGAACGATGCGGAGATTACAGACAAGATGGATATATGATTTAATCAGAAAATGTGTGCAGTCAATTGATCAAGCCGTCTGTCAGAATCACATACAGGCGTAGGCCAATTCAGTTCCGCACACCAGACCCGAATAAAATGTCAGTAAGTTAAGAAAGACCATCAGGTTCGAAGGCAAAAGGTTTTGCTTGCTCCAATGATTTATAGAGCACAAGTGTGAGATCGATCTCTTTTGTTGCAAAACGAGTCGTGCTTCTTTAGTAGCTTCCTATGAAGGTATTTTCGCACATAAACTGATTTGCCAAGTTATATAGAAGCACTTGCACTTACATTACAACACCCTAATCCAGTACCTAGCAGCATATACGCATACACTAGCTTCTCTAAGATATAGCTTTCGACCCAGATGCCACGGAAAAATGCAGCTAACTGATTTTCCAAGATTTTTCTGGTATCATGGGGTGTCTCTGTTCCAAGAAAAACAAAAACATAGATCAGGATACATATACTCTTCAGGAATTGGAGCGACAATTTACAGGTTAACCATATGGGAAAATGAAGGAATCTATTCTGTCCACCAATGTTGCTACTGTGAAAAAAATATGTGCTACAGAAAACATGTAACCACGTGTTTAGAAAATAAGTTGTATGTTTTTGTTTTCTTTCTCTACTCCCTAGCTTCAGCCGTTCAAAATTTTCCGCCTTACATTCCTTGTCACTCTAAAAAACACGTTTCTTGACAAAGCAAAAAAAAGAACAAGATATTTGCTTACAAACCTAATTGTTCCTATTTTCACAATCGTCGCCCGTTGCAACGCACGGGCATTTTGCTATAGGTGTAGTATTTGATATTTCAGCTATATGCAGTTTTCATGGTAGAATTTTTTTATGTCCTCTTCTGAATATTTTTTGACCTGTAGACCTCTTCTGAATATTTGAACTTGAATGACCTAGAAAACTACAGTTAACTGGTGGACTGGGTGCTTTATAGATCGTGCAACATCCTTTAGTTTGAAAAACTAATACATCCCTTTCCTACTATAAATAATTATATTTCATACTTTTCAATTGTTGTTGTGCAGTAGTACATTTAAGAAAAAGAATTGTTGGTACACCATACAGATGTGTAGGACAGTAACTTACTTGAGTACACGAGTTTAGTCCTGATTCATTTTGGTTGTCAGCCTTACCTCTCAACTGAGTCTGCAGGAACTTACTTGAGTCTTGACCGTGAAGCAGCAACGATGCGTCTTTTCCATAGAAGTTTTGTGTTACAGACACTCATGTGATTTTGACGGGAACACGCTCTTGGTATTTATTTATGAAGTTCCTGATGTTACTTAGCTGCGATCCTTCTTCGTTTCAGTTCTCTTTTGCATTTGCAAGTGTCTTGAACACCCTATAGGCTGATAAGGCAGCTGCCAAAATTATGTAGTTGCTGCACTTGCATTTAAGAACTTACTCTTTTAGATTGAGTTTTACATGTTGTATGAAAAGTGAGAACATTTTCGTTGATTTCAGGGTATTTTTTGAACGTGTATACATATTTGACCATAAGATGTATATGGATTACGATTTTTTTTTCAGAATCGAGATTGTTTTTATCTGCCCAAAATAAATACATGACATCCAGCCTTATCCATCTTTAACTTGGTTCAACGTGTGTTATGTGGTACAATACTAAATATTGCTATTGTTAAAAGCATTTATAGCAGTTGTGGTATAGTAAACATGAACAGAATATCGCTGAACTCGCTGTTCTCTAGGTTTGTTGAGAAATATATGGCGTTATTAACTCAAATATATTTTTTGTACAGTAGCAAAACACACGGTGGAAGCGTCGAGACAAGCTTTTTTTCGAGGTGCTTTGAAACAAAACTGAAGAAAGGTTCAATTGGCCTTTGTTTTTGTTTTGAAAATTATCAACTGGCTCATCCGATGGAGGATAACACTACATGAACGAGGTGAGGCGTAACGGGGCGACTCTCGGACATAATAGTTTCACGCAACCGTGTACATCGAGGATATGAGCAATGATAAACTGTTGGGTTGTTGCTTTCTTGCATATGATGTTGAGTTTTACCTTTTATCTTACTATATTTTAATCAATATATGCTTTTATTATTTTGTGTAATATGTGGCTATCACTTTCTATAAACGTGAATTTGCATGTTTATTATGTTTACATGTTTTATAAGAAAAAACTAAAATACCCGTAGCAACGCACGGGCATTCAACTAGTATATATATATATCTCGTCCCTCGCCGGTGGCAAGCAAGGATGGATTCGAGGATAGGATCAGCAGCCTCCCCGACCTCTGCTTCACCATATCCTGAGCTTCCTGCATACGCAGAATCCGTCAGCACGAGCGTGCTCTCGCGGCGGTGGCGGCGCGTCTGGATCGGTCTCCCGACCTTCGCGTTCGACGACAAGCGAGGATCCACAGCAGGGTTCGGCGACTTGGTGGACGAGGTGCTCGCGCATGGGCGCCAGGGCATGTACGGTAGACAGACTCGAGATATCCGTCAGGCATCTTCCACACATCGCCCGTGCGAACCAGTGGTCCTTCGGTGACATGGATGTCCTCAATCTCTCCAGCGATGTCCTTGAAGACCTTGAAATCCACTTCTACTTCGGCGGCCTCCGGCGACTTGAGGTGTGGTCTCGCAACCTCCGTCGCCTCTGCATTATCCGAGTCTTCCCGCCAGAGGTTATGGCCGACGAATTGCACGACGGCAGCAAGTTGGCCAGCTTCTTCACTCCCCAGCTCGAGGACATCTGTTGGACTAGCAGCACATGCATACATCCGAGCAGGATCGAGTTCCCCCATAGTTTGTCCAACGTTCGCCAGCTTGAGGTCGGGCTCGCCACCCACGCCATGGTGCATCTGACCCACTTGAACCGCAACAAACTTGCTGTATGGCTCCTTCGACACTGCACTGGTATCCACTGCCTTAAAGTTCGCATCTCCAATTTACATCCCAAAGTAAGTACGCACCCTAGCTTCTGCATATAAAGTACTCCCTCCGTTTTTGAATATAAGATGTTTTAGCTAACTCATATGTTGGCTGGTGTACACCTAAATAAGTGTATATACACATTAAAACATGTCCACATGCATATTGACACATGTGAATGTGGACAAAAAATAAAACATGTTATATTTATAAACGGAGGGAGTATAAACAAGCCTACTAGTTATGTGGACCATAAGACCTTTTTTTGCATATTAAGTTAAAGAAATGAAATGTTTTTATGGTGAAAGTTACTAGTCCCAATAAGAGCCATGCAATCAAACTTTCCTAATATTACAACTATTTATTAGATTAATAATGTGCAAATATTAGATTCCTAATAAATTATATATATCAACTCCCTCGGCCTTTTTTACCCCGCATATTATAAATGTTGGTATTTTTTCCTATAAATTTGGTGCAGATTTAGAACGTTTGACTTAAGACAAACCTAATGTACGAAGCAAAAAGAACCAGATGGAATACTTTAGAACGGGTCGAGTACATGACTAGGAGTGCGTTGATTGACCAAAATGAATTGCCTCAGTAGAATTTGTTGTATGTTATAGTACCAAATTTATTTAAATTTACGTAGTGAAAACAGTCGGTATAATTACTAATTAAACTAAAACTAATATGTATCCTTATTTTAAAAGGACGAAGTATAATTACTAATTAAACTAAAAACTAATATGCATCCTTAATTTAAAATGAGGGAGTAATTATCTCTGGAGACACTTTCCTTTATAGAGAATCAAACACAAGTAATCTAGTTAAATATTGGCCTTCAGATAAGGATACTTCGCTAACGACACATCGGATACGGGCCAAAAAACCCATCGGAAACGGGAGAAAGGGTCCGTGTCCCGACTCTGTCACTAATGTGAAGAGCTCAATGGCAAGGGAGTTGATAAACCGTTGCCCTAACATGGGCAACGGTTGTTATATTAGATCGTTACTGACATCTTTCACATTAGACACGAAGTTTTGCCAATCACCGTTTCTAATAAGGGTTACAGGGAAAAAAAAAAACACGGTGAGGGTTGTGCCGTCGATGGAGCCCCGCTCCCGCGACTAGACAGCCGCCCGGTCGTGACCGTATTCCTGTACGCCCTGCTTTACAAAAGTTCATCGGTGCGCGTGGCTGGAGCTATGCTCCTATGTCTTCGGCCGCCAGATGATCATCGACTGTCTTCATCCTGTTCCACAAAATGTACTGCTTCTGGTGACGGCACCATGTACGGAGCCCCGCTCCTAGGTCATCACGGCAACAATATCGTCACCAAGCATCCACCAAGCCCTTGACACAACGAATATTCTTTGTTAAAAACAGCAAACATAGCTAATAAACAGAGCCAATAAGTAGTAAACAGAGCAAAATACAGAGCTAACTAGAGAGAAATAACATAGCAAGCTAGAGTGGGATAAGTAGCTACAGAAAATAAGTAGCTAACAGAACAAATACATAGCTGAACATAGCTAACTAACAGATCAAACAAAGCTAAATAAGTAGCTGACAGAGCAAATACATAGCTGAACAGAGCTAAATAACAGAGCAAACCGATCTAAATAAGTAGCTGACAGAGCAAATACATAGCTGAATAGGGCTAAATAACAGAGCAAACCGATCTAAATAAGTAGTCGACAGAGCAAATGCATAGCTAAATAACAGATCAAACCAAGCTAAATAAGTACTCTAACATAGCAAATACATAGTAAAAAGAGCGATCATTTACCTTAGGCGAGGCGGGGTCGCTTTTCGTCGCGGATTGCGTCCCAGGCGCCGTAGCCACTGTCAGAGGAGACCTCATCCTCCTCGAACACCATAGCGTCCTCCTCCTCCTCCTCCTCCGTCGCCGCCGCATCTGGCCCAGGGGCCTGGCCAGGGAGAAGAGACCGGTGTATGGCCGCTCGGAGCTGCGTCTGAAACAACGCCTCCTCGGCTGTCGGGGATGTAACCCGGGTACCCCAAAGTTGTTGGTGCTGTTGTATTAATAAAGGAGGTAAAAGCATGAATTAAATAGGGAAAGGATAAATAAAAAGGTAACCTGGGCCGAGATAGGAGATATCCTGGCCGGAACACCTTGCCATGGGCCGAGGTTCTGCCTTACCTCGGAGGCCCGAGGTCTCTTCCAGCTCAGCGGGCCGAGGTGCCGTTTAGCTCGGACAGGCCGAGGTGCAATTTAGTTTGGTGGGGACCGAGTTTCGTCACCTCCAGGTTGGTCCGAAGCATCCAGCCCCGGCATGGGCCAAAGTTGTTCTACCTCGGTGGGCTGAGGTTCTCTTAAGTCGGACGGGCCGAGTCAGCTCCGTCTTGCTGGTCGAAACTGCCTAGGGTCGGAGCAGGCCGAGGTACTCACCTCGGACTGGGCCGTTTTCCCGGTCGAGCCTTCTCCTTCCAAGCAGGCCGAAGCTACAGCTCGCTGCCAGGACGACTTCTCTTTACTTCAGCGGGCCATTGGCAGGCCGAGCTACCTCACTCTCGACGGGCCGAGCTGCCTCGCGCCAGGCGGGCCGAGCTGCTCCTGGCTTCGGCAGGCCAAGTATCCTCCAAGCAGGCCGGGCTTTCCCAGTACTTCAGCAGAGGTAACCAACGACTGTGGAGTGACTGAAGCCTGGGCAGGCCAAGCTCCTAGCCTCGGATCCATCTACGTCCCGGTCTCCGTCAAGCAGCTACATCATCTCCAGGCCGAGGTTTCATTACCTCGGTTGCCGACGCATCTCCACCAACTCCATCGACCGGCATATCTCCCAGGCGCTTACTCCGACATCCTTCCTCGTCACGTACAGATGCTATGCCAGATCCAGGAGACAGACGCTAGAGGACAAAGACGATGACACAGGCAGCGTGGCTACAGTGCCAGCGATGTGACTAGAGTACACCTCCATGACGCAGCTACAGTGTACCTGGAATAGTGTTTCTTGTCCCCTGCTTGTCCCCTTGTCCCCTGGTTGTCCCCTGGGCTCTCTCTATATAAAGAGCACCAGGGGGAGAGGCAAAGGCACGGACACACGAGGCCCCTGGGCTCATTTCCCCCGCGGGAGCTCCCCTCTCTGGGGATTAGCAGTGGTTAGCAGCTTAATTAGCAGTGATTAGAGGCACACTTAGAGGCACTGAGAGGTATCCAGCTCGAGGAGCATTTGTACACACTGCATATACAGAGGGGAATACACCAAAGTAGGATAGATGCTGCAGTAGGGGTTTTACCTCCTCACGAGGGCCCCAAAGCAGGGTAGATCTTTGTGTTTGCAGTGTTCTTCGTGTGCGACTCCATCGCGCAATCCCTCCCCGAATCCTCAAGCGTACGTTCGGCCCCAGACTAAGCCTACCCCTAGGCATCTGCGTGTTCCCACCACGACAGTTGGCGCCCACGTGGGGCTGATAGTGGCGCTTGCTGGATTAATTCGGATGGGACCTTCGTCATCAACGCGGGGACTCAACTTCGACATCGTCCCGTGTGTTGACTCATTTTCGGGTTGGCTACAGTGCGAATCCGAGATGTTCTGGAATCCGAGTTGTTCTGGAATCCGAGCTGTTCTGGAATCCGAGCTGTTCTGGAATCCGAGGTGTTCTGAAATCCGAGTTAGACTTGGAAATCCGAGTTAAGACTTCTCCAACAACTGACCGTGTGTAAGTATCATTTATATGTCTGCCCATGCTTCTAGATAGTCTGAAACAGTACTCGGGAACTGGCCCTCGTTTCTACCTTGCTTTGATTAGTTGTCTACCCGGGACAAGATGTCTTGACCCGGGGACTAGATAGCCAGTCTGTTTTACACCTCCTCCTAGATAAGAGAAGTAACTCGGGGACTCGGTTGAAACCGAGTCTAGTTTTTTGTGCATAGTATCTGCTGTTAGATTTGTTTTCTATTAAGTGCTATAGCTGGTTTGCCTCGGTTAGTATAATTGTTATTCCCGTCAAATATTCTTCATGATATGTATGTTGAACTAACGTTGAAAGGTGACATCGGTTTTGTTGAGAATGTTCGTTACTGAGGTATCCTGGAAATCCGGGTTATAACGGAAATCCGGGTCATAATGGAAATCCGGGTTTATAATGGAAATCCGGGTCTAATGGAAATCCAGGTTATAACGGAATTCCGAGGTATAATGGAATTCCGAGGTATAATGGAATCCGAGGTATGGTGGAAATCCGAGGTATAGTGGAAACCCGAGGTATAATGGAACCCAAGGTATCATGGCATTATCGGTATTCTCCAGATCGCCGATTATTTCGGTTTGCCACAGTATCACGGCATCATTCCACATCCGGATCGCCGTTTACTTCGGTTTGTCACAATATCCTGGCATATTCCATATCCCAAATCGTCGTTTATTCTGTTTGCCATTGTATCATGGCATTACCTGTGTACCAGATCAGTGTCTGTGTTGGTTAATCAGAGGCGACCTTTGAGATATGTTTATGTAGGTTTATGCCAGTCCAGCAGTGGCTGGAGACATCTATGTCGGTAAACGCCCAGAGTGGCTAAAACCGACATTCGAGGTATGCTTATGTCAAACCAGCAGTGGCTGGAGACATCTATGTTAGTAAACGCCCAGAGCGGCTAAAACCGGCATTCGAGGTATGCTTATGTCAAACCAGCAGTGGCTGGAGACATTTATGTCGGTAAAAGCACGGAGTGGCTAAAAACCGACACGTGTGATATGCCCAGAGTGGCCGAGATACCGAGATATGTATGATATGCCCAGAGTGGCCGAGGTACCGAGACATGTGTGATATGCCCAGAGGCCGAGATATCGAGACATATGAGATACTAACATGCAGGTTTATGTCGGTCCAGCTTGTGCTGGCGACATCCGAGTTCGGTATAAAAGCCAGGAGGGCTAAGAACCGACGCTGGTGGCATCCGAGTTCGGTAAAGGCCAGGAGGGCTAAGAACCGACATATAATGGTGACCATGCAGGCAATACATTTCCAGCACAAACTGTCCATCTAGTTGTTGATTCGGGTGAGCTCGGTCAACCGGATGTCGCAGTTGGCCTGGAGGGCATGGCTAAGGCAATCGAATTACAATGGCGCCATACAGCAGGAGCTCGTGTATTGGAGGTTTTTGGTATGGTTATTTGATTTTAAGACTGCACACGACTCTGCGAGTCCCCGCAGCCTCGGGGACTAATGTCGGGGATGTAACCCGGGTACCCCAAAGTTGTTGGTGCTGTTGTATTAATAAAGGAGGTAAAAGCATGAATTAAATAGGCAAAGGATAAATAAAAAGGTTAAAAAAGGTAACCTGGGCCGAGATAGGAGATATCCTGGCCGGAACACCTTGCCATGGCCGAGGTTCTGCCTTATCGGAGGCCCGAGGGTGGCGGGCGAGGTGCCGTTTAGCTCGGACAGGCCGAGGTGCAATTTAGTTCTGGGTGGACCGAGTTTCGTCACTCCAGGTTGGTCCGAAGCCATCCAGCCCCGGGATGGGCCAAAGTTGTTCTACCTCGGTGGGCTGAGGTTCTCTTAAGTCGGACGGGCCGAGTCAGCTCCGTCTTGCTGGTCCGAAACTGCCTAGCCTCGGAGCAGGCCGAGGTACACTCGGATGGGCCGCTTTCCCGGTCGAGCCTTCTCCTTCAAGCAGGCGAAGCTACAGCTCGCTGCCAGGCCGACTTTCTTCACTTCAGCTCGGGCCATTGGCAGGCGAGTACCTCACCTCGACGGGCCGAGCTGCCTCGCGCCAGGCGGGCCGAGCTGCTCCTGGCTTCGGCAGGCCAAGTATCCTCCAAGCAGGCGGGCTTTCCCAGCTACTTCAGCAGGCCGAGTTTCCTCCAGGCCGAGGTAACCAGGGACTGTGGAGGACTGAAGCCTGGGCAGGCGAGCTCATAGCCTGGATCCATCTACGTCCGGTCTCCGTCAAGCCAGCTACATCATCTCCAGGCCGAGGTTTCATTACCTCGGTTGCCGAGCATCTCCACCAACTCCATCCGGCATATCTCACCAGGAGCTACTCGGCATCCTTCCTCGTCACGTACAGATGCTATGCCAAGATCCAGGAGACAGACGCTAGAGGACAAAGACGATGACCACAGGCAGCGTGGCTACAGTGCCAGCGATGTGACTAGAGTACACCTCCATGACGCATGTCTGTACCTGGAATAGTGTTTCTTGTCCCCTGCTTGTCCCCTTGTCCCCTGGTTGTCCCTGGGCTCTCTCTATATAAAGAGCACCAGGGGGAGGGCAAATGCACGGACACCGAGGCCCCTGGGTCATTTCCCCCGCGGGAGCTCCCCTCTCTGGGATTAGCAAGTGGTTAGCAGCTTAATTTGCAGTGATTAGAGGCACACTTAGAGGCACTGAGAGGTATCCAGCTCGAGGAGCATTTGTACACACTGCATATACAGGGAAAATACACCAAAGTAGGATAGATGCTGCAGTAGGGGTTTTACCTCCTCACGAGGGCCCGAAGCAGGGTAGATCTTTGTGTTTGCAGTGTTCTTCGTGTGCGACTCCATCGCGCAATCCCTCCCGAATCCTCAAGCGTACGTTCGGCCCTAGACTTAAGCTACCCTAGGCATCTGCGTGTTCCCACCACGACTTCGGCGGCTTCTATCGCGTGCTCGGCGGGGAGTTGCGGACTGCTCTCCATCACAGACGCCCGAACGACACCGTCGGCGCGCTCACGCTCCAAAGGCGGCGCGAGGAGAGGAGGAGACTAACCGCCAGATCTGAGTCCTCATCGTCTGAGGAGGACGAGATCGGGCGTCGGGGGCCGCCGCCGGTGGATCCGTTGTGGACCTCGTCACAGTTGTCGTGGAGGTTCAGCTCCGGTTGGCGCCTCGGAGGGTTGGTGGAGGATGAGGCTCTATCCTGAATTCCGTCGGCGCCGGGAGGGGTTCGCCATCGAGGGAGTGAAGTAGGCGATGAGAGTGTGCGGCTAGGGTTAGGACATGGGGAGAGTGAGAGTGAGATACACTGAAGTGGATGTTATTTATATGGGCACCGCTTAATGAGCCTTCACATGGGAAACGGAGAGATTGCCAAACTCCGTATCTGTTGTGGGGCTTATCCGCAACGGAGTTGTTTTTCCTCCGTTGCCCATATATGGGCAACAAAGCTATTTTCCACCTCCGTTACCTTTGTGTCGGGCCATCGACCAGCTAGTGCGCGCGCACTCGCGGAAGCGCGCGGAACTCATTATTCCGTGCCTAACTCGTGCCGTTTCCATTAGAGGGGTATCCGATGTGTCGTTCTGTACTAGTGCTTGTACTCATCTGCAGTTAGACCACTAATAGTGGGGCGTAACATAGACTAATATAATGCATGTAATACTAGCTTTGTTATTACCTGCATAGTAAGTATTAACATATGTGAGATATAATATAAAGCTTCATTTATTAGGTTTAATATTCATATTCGCTCAGACCACTCATAGTGGGGAGTAGCATATGCTAAATACTAGTTTATGTAACCGTGTGTAGTAGGTAATAACATACATGTGGTATATTGTAACTTTGTAAGGTTTCATTTATTAGGTTGTAGACTCATATTTTTATCTTGCCATGCGTTATGTTATGGTAACATATTATATTAGCACAAACACATATTTTATTATTTATTTGCCACATCTAGCTTTTTATCGACACATAATACATGTTACCCACCTATGATATTTCACTATAAGAAGTGGTAGTGGTGGAGACAAACAAATTCTAATTAATATGACTTGTGTGATAAAAAAAAAGATACAGTTCATTGTGGCGGCTGGTGCATTAGAGCATCTTAGCAGTACCCGCAAAACGGCCGAACCCCCAAAATTTCCGGCGACTTTGCGGGTTTGGGGCAATTTTTGGGCCAGACCAGCGTCTGCATTATTTGCGTCGGCCGCAAACGTTTTGCGGTGGCCCAAGAATCCGCACCGCGTATCCTATTTATTTGGCTTCCCACCGCGTTTGCGGATTGCGACCCCAATCCCACACCTCCTCCGGCGAGCAATCCGCCGTGCGCTCCGCCGTCTCCGACGAGCAATCTCGCCTCCCCGTCAACAGATCCGGCGACGCCGAGCCATGGCGCCGAAGCGGGAACCGAGGCGGCGCTCCCCGGCGACGATCCGGTTCGGCTGAGACTACTCCGACGCGAAGCGCGCGCAGGTCGTCCGCAGCGACGGCGCACGGAAGCGTGGCGCACGGAAGTACAGTCTCGGCGGTCGTGCGATGCGACTTGGGTGAGTTTGACCGGCTCCGGAGGGAGCAGGAGGGAGGGGAGATCGACTGGCGCCGTCGCGAGAAGTTCCTCCGCGGCGCTAGCAGCTCCTCCGCGGGCGCCAAAGCTCTTCCGCCGCGCCAGGTGCTCCTCCGCCGGAGGGCTACGACCCGAGCACTACGGCGTCACGCTCGGGCCGGAGGACTTCATCCCCGACGAGCACCTCGAGCGCACGCTGGCGGCGACGGTGCTGCGGTCCCAGCACGAGGCGGTGGAGTTCGCCGCCAAGATCAAGCGCGACGAGGTGCTCGACGACATCCTCATGGAGCAGACGCTGATCATCAGCCAGCTCCCGCCCGTCATCGACCTCGTCTCCGACGAGGAGTGAAGATCCTCCACCGCTGCGTCGCCGCCGCGCCCGTGGCTCGGTGAGGAGCAAATTTTGTGTAGTTCTAGGGTTTGGGCGGCGACGTGTAGTTCTAGGCTAGTATCTAGGGTTTGCATTTTGTGTAGAAACAACGTTGAAATCTATCTGTAGCGAAGAATATGAACTGAACTTTGTTCCCGCGAAAATCTGCACGTTGAAATTCAGATTTGCAGTTTCGTTTGCGGGCTCTGTTTTTCGCGGCCCGATTTCTCGCGCAAGAACACGAAAAAACCTGACCCTTAAAATTGTTTTGCGGGTTCGAGTTTTGCGGGTACTGCTAGAGATGCTATCTGTGACATCTTGCTAATTGGATGCATATAAATGAGTAGACGATGTTGATGGTAATCAACTTATCATGAAAGAGATCGCAGTTTCGAAACAAAACGAAAGATTTTTTTTTTTTTTTGACTTACCCGTTTAGTTGGATTTGCACATGTGTATTCTATCCGATAACTGTCTTACTGAAAGCCAGAACATAGGTAAGCTTTGCTAGAACTGTGTACGTGCAGCTCAAATCAAAAATTAATTTTGCAATTCAAAATATGCTTTTCTTGCTTCATGTATGTCATTATAAGTGTTTTGGACTATGTTCTCATGCCCATAAACATACGTGCCCATAACTAATTTATGTGTTTGTTGTGCTGATTAAGGTTTGGTGGGCCCAGTATGAGGATCTTAGCACGGTCACTGATCTGACCGTGTCCACCTGCTTGGCTCATCATGCATACGGATCCAGCATAGCAACGCTGCTCTCTAGGTGCAGCAAACATAGAGACGCTTTACCATCCTTGTCAATGACGAGGTAAGTTCTTCGCCAGGTCTAACTAAGCATGTGACTGAATACACAATTAGGCTCCACATATGCTTTTGAATGCAGAGGTACGAGGGTCAGTACACTTGCGGGCTCACGGCGGAGTGCTGGTGCAAACGTCCAGCCGACTGGAAGGAGCAGACGCTCTGCCTGGATTTTCTTCGGCAAGTCCACCTCACACTACGGGAAACAGTCAAAACGCCGACGGCGGTCCGCCGTCGGCGTAGCAACGATCGCCGTCGGCGTAGACCTACGCCGACGGCCGCCGTCGGCGTATCGTCGTCGGCGTAGGACGCTGTCGGCGTATGAACAATGCCGTCGGCGTATCCGTCGCCGTCGGCGTATCTGAAGTGGGACCCACAAAAGGAACGTTGACTGTCTCCGTATGCTCCACCTATACGCCGACGGCAGTGCCGTCGGCCTAGTCTGCCACGTGTGCTGATCTGGTGCGTCTGGGAGGAGTCTTACGCCGACGGCATTGCCGTCGGCGTATAGGTTACCATATGGTCCTCCAGCGTCGACGTGGCGCCATCCTGTGCGTCCCCGCAGCATACTACGCCGACGGCAATGCCGTCGGCGTAGACTTGACCATATTTTCAGTTTCTGAAATTTTTTGCTGCTGGTTTCTGGCGCATTTTAAATACAATTAAAATTGCACAAATTATAAAACATCACAGAAACATCAAAAAAACACCACATACATATCCAAATGACACAAACATGATTCAAATTCATCCAAGCATTCATACAAACTCCAAACAAGTTCGAATTCACACACGCTACACCCGAACACATCCTACACCTCCCGAGAGCCCGAGGCCGATGATTCCTTGCCTTGGCACATCTTGGTCAATCACCTGCATTGAGAAAGGATAAACTTGTAAGCATGTTGAAAAATGTAGTAAATAAGAATAAAGACGTAATGCAATTAAGAAGAAGCATGTTGAAAAGTAAATAGTACGCAAAAGGACATAAAAGACCCTCACCCCTAATCATCACTCTCATAGTTAAGTCCTGGGTTGTCATCATCACTATCATCACTATCAACATCACTATCACGAGTGTTGTATATTGGAACCTCCTCGCACGGTGGAGGCTCATCATCGTCATCACTATCACTCTGTAACTTGTTGAGCATATCTATATCCTTTAGATTCACCACTACGTCACCACCTGTTTGTGCATTGTCCTCGCGGTCCTCAAGACCTTGTATGCCAAAGTCCCCAAAGGTTTGTTCCTCTTGATAGAAAATCCCCTCGTATGTTTTAGGGTCAATGTTGTTGTAATCGTCTTCGGAGGGCATGGGTAGCTTACCACGTGGCGATACATGGAACACGACTTCCCAACCAATGAGTCCCTCTTTCTTGCATGGGTAGGGCAAATAATAAACTTGAAAGGCTTGGTGAGCCACAACAAAGACATCGGATCCATTGTAGGTGGTTGAAGGCTTAACTTCAACTAACCCAATGGAAGGGTACTTTTGGTTCCATGCTCAGGGTCGAACCAGTGGCATTTGAACACAACAAGCTTGAGTGATATGTTCGTGTTATTGAACGTCAGCTCATATACGTTCTGTAACCTTCCGTAGTAATCATAATTACCGGCTCCTTTGGTGAAGACCCCGGTATTTATAGTCTTTGCATTAGGCCGACTGTTCTGGTGATGCTCTGTATGGAAGCGGTACCCATTCACATCATACTTCTCATACTTCTCGACTCTACGGTTACAACCTTGGGAGACACATCTCAACTCATCTGACATCACAACGTTGGGATCAGCTCCCTACAAGTACAAATTGTTTTGTGCATTAGTAAGAGGGATAATACACGAATTGCAAGGTAGAAGGGACAGGTTTGAAATTACCTTTTCCCTGAACCAAACCGTGAATTTTTTCTTTCCGGGGGCAGGCTCTTTCAAAAGAGTGTCCAACGCGGCTTCATTGGGTCCATCTGATGTTCCCGACCACATTTCATCCGTGAATTGACTGAAAGGAGAAAATACGTATTAGAACGAAATCATGATAGTAGTTGCAAAGTAATTTGTTCCCCATTTTACCTAAGGAAACTGCCCTCTTCTCCCTGCTCGTCGTGGGTCACTTCCTTCATGTTCATAAGCACATAGAGCATTATGCACTCCAGCTCATCATTGGTCAAGTTATACCTTGTTGCGCCACCGCTCTTGCCACCGGGACACTGGAAGAGGACGAGCTTGGGGTCTCGCTTGGGCTCGTCGACATTGTACCGAGAGGCCTGGTTATGCATAGTGGGAACATCATCGGGGTAGTACGTTAGCCTGGCGTCTGCCATCTCCTGAAGGATAGTTGCCTCGGCTATGGATGACTCAATCTTATTTTTGTTTCCACATTTGGTTCGAATATACTTAAACTCTCTCTCAATACAAAACTGCCAACGAAACTGCACCGGTCCACCCAAGAGTACCTCATTCGCAAGATGCACAACAAGATGTGCCATCGGAGTGAAGAAGCCTGGCGGAAATATCGTCTCTAAGTTGCACAGCAACTCCGGCACTAGTTCATGCAGCTTCTGAATAATCAGGGGACATACTTGCTTAGCACAGAGCGTGCGGAAGAAATGGCTCAACTCCGCGAGCACTCGCCAGACACGGTCGGGGAGATACCCTCGAACCATCACCGGTAGCAGCCGCTCAATCCATATATGATAGTCGTGACTCTTGAGCCCGGTGACTTTTGCCGTTTGTATATTGACTCCCTTACTTATATTCGAACAATAGCCATCAGGGAACATCACGACGAATTTGAGCCAATGGAATGCCTCAGACCTTTGCATACTATTAAGGCAGAAGTCAGCATGCGGCTTGAACCAGTTCTTTTGACGGCCTTCAGGAGGCTTCATGTGCATTCTCTCCCTATCACAGAGCTTCTTAACATCAACTCTAGCCTTAACATTATCCTTCGACTTCGGGGTAATGTTCAGGATTGTGTGAAAGAGGGACTCTCCAACATTCTTTTCGGTGTGCATCACATCGATGCTATGGGGAAGTTCGAGGTCCTTGTAATATTCGAGTTGCGTCAAGCCTGCCACGTGAGTCCAGTTGTGCGACACACCATATCCCACATATCGTGGGCCTTTTCTCCCAGCAGGCACGAGAGCACTTAGCTCGGCGTCAACAGCTGCACCATCGAAAGTTGGTATCGCTTTTTCTTCATGCTCAACTCTGCCCTTCTTGAAGTTCTTTTTGTCTTCTCTAAACGGATGCCCTCTTTTGAGGAACTTTCGATGTGTGTCAAACGCGGAATACTTCCGTCCCGCCGTTAGCCACATGAACTCAAGTCGGTTCCTGCACACTGGGCATGGCCACTTACCAGCTGTACACCATCCGCAGAATAGGGCGTACCCGGGCATGTCATGCATGGAATTGTGATACCAAACTTTCATCAAGAAGTTTGTCTTCGATGCACGATCATATGTCAACGTCCCGTGGTGCCAAGAGTGGTTCAGATCATCCACAATTGGCTGCATGTACATACTTAAATTCTTCCCCGGATATTCAGGACCTGGAATGATCAGCGAGAGGAACATGGTCTTCTTTTGCATTAGGGCTCCAGGAGGGAGATTGAGCGGAATAACAAACACGGGCCAGCAGCTGTACGCGGTAGTCGACAAACCATATGGATTGAATCCATCGGTTGCTATCGCGATTCTCACGTTTCGAGCATCTGCTGCCTCATCGGGGTGGTTCGCATCAAAGTTCTTCCATGCCGTACCATCAGATGGATGTCCCATCAATTCCCGGTCGTGCTCATCCTTGTATCTCTTCCCCGTTTTGTGCCATTGCATCTGTGTGGCAGTCTCTTTGTTCATGTAAAGCCGCTTGATTCTTTGTATGAATGGGAGGTAACGAAGAATCTTAATGGCGACATTTGACTGCGTCTTCGTACCATCGGGTCCTTTTACCACATGATACCTAGAGGCCTTACACAAGATACAGTACTTGTCATTGGCAAACTGTTTCCAAAACAAAAGGCATCCTTTTGGACAACAATCTATCTTCTGATAATCCATGCTGAGATCTCGCAGGATTTTCTTCGTTTCGTACATGCTTTGAGGCAGACAATGCCCTTCAGGCAACAGGTTACCAGTTGCTTGCAGATGCGCTTCAAAGCATGAACGGGTGCTGCCATACTGGAGCTTGTTGGCTAGTGCTTGCGAGATGGCATCGAGCTGAGAAACTTTTGCACCCTCGTACAGAGGCCTCTGAGACGAGGCCATCATAGCAAAGAAGGCCTTCGCGGTTGGCTCTGGGTCCTCCGGTTCACGCGGTTCCTCCGGTTCTGGAGGTTCCTCCGGTTCCTCCTGTGATGGTGGCGAATCTGGCATGTCGCCAGCACGGAGATCATCTAGCCAGTTTCTAATCCCATCATCTTCATTGCCATTGATCCGCTGCCGCATCACCCTGCCACTCTCGCGCTCGTACTCATCAAAGTTGACTGTCGTCACGAAGTTCGGCATATACCCACGAGAGAAGAGGTGTTTAATCATATCATCCTTTCCCTGACGTGTACGAAACTTGCAACGAGGGCAAGGGCACTGTCCACGAGCGCCTGACTCTGAACCCTTACGCGCTAACTCCTTCACTAACAAATGCGTCTTCCATACCCACTCATCTGTTTTGTCAACCAAACTAATTCGGCCACTGTACATCCACCCATTATCTGCCATCCTCTGCTGCTTTACTGTGAGCCAAATAATAATAACATGAAATTAAATGCATCATATTTTTATTTTCTTGCATGCAATGTCACCATTTTATTACGGCCAAATTTTATCTTTTACAACATGCAAGGGTTCACATACACTTCTAATAGGTAGGGGCCTATCCCGCCCGAGTACGTGTAGATCGAGTCGTGTCCCATGTTCTACCCCGACCCGAGACGGAATTTCGGCAGCACCTCCCCGCTGTTCTTCAGAATACACGTCTCGAGCTTGTCAAGCCGAGAGGGTGTGCATCCGAAGAACAACAGGGAGGTGCTGCCGAAATTCCGTCTCAGGAAGGGGTAGAACGTGGAACACGACCCGATCTACACGTACTCGGACTGTCCAACAGGACAACCCGGAAGTGTTACGGTTATAAATATGCAAAGATGGACAATCCTGCATATTTATAAATTTGTAACCCTTCCGGATGGGATCTGACTCGGGTTACGCGACTGACTTGGTGATCTAGACCAAAATAAACCTATGCAGCAAGAGAGGCGAAAGATTTATACCCTCGAAGCGTGATCGGTGGCCGGAGAAGGCCGAGAGGAAGCTACGTCATCTGAAAAGTACAAACAATCGAAATATATAAGCAAATATCCCTCCATTTTACCTAATAATTAAACATAAAACAGAATAAACCATAGAACGATGTAACCATATTAGCTAACATAACACATATAGACAAGTAGCACAATAATACATAGGTAGCATGTATGATAAGTCTAGCAGTACAACAGGTAGCAAGATAAGTCTAGTAGTACGACAGGTAGGATGATAGACATCCTAAACTCGACTCGCGCCGGTGTCAGTGACGTCGTCCAAGCGGCCCCAACAAGAGGACAGGCTGCTGCTAGAGTCCTCGCCCTGCTGCTGCGTGCCGGAGGGGCCGGCCTCGCCCTGCCCGCGCTGCTGCCGGCTCTCGCTCAAGACCTGGTACTGGACCGCCATCACCTGGGGATCAAGGAGGAGATCCTTGACCAAGGGGTCATCCTCGCGCTGGTGGCGCGCCCTGAGCAGCCTCTCTGCCTGCCGGTGCTCCCTCTCCTCGGCCTTCGTCGCGATCCTCATGCCATCTGGCGCTAACATGTGCGCCGCGCTCCGCTCATCCTCAAAGTTGAGGATCGCTCTCGCCCCAAAGTGCTGGACCGCCGCGCAGTCGTAGGCGCGGGCCGCCTGCCACGGGCACCTGAAAGTACCAAGCTGGATCTTCCTGTGATCCACTGTGATCTGAGCTGCCCAAGTCGGGATCTTCGTGGGTCTCCGGTGAACACCACGAAACTTTCGCTCCGGCTCCGACATGATACTTAGTTAAGTAAAAGCATTTGATACAGGGTTAGTCAAGGAAGCATAGATAAAAAAAAAAACACAAAGAACTAAATCAACTACACATTTAGCTAGAACTAAAATGAATTTGCCCATGTTGCCGACTATACATTTAGCTAGAACTAAATCAACTACAACTAATGCCATGCAAACGAAATAAAATGATGAACATCTAACTAGCAACATTTGCTCTCACCTCAAAATTATGCTAACATGCTCTACCATACTAATTTGCTCCAAAATACTAACTTGCTCCCATCACCTCTACATCGTGCTGACATGCCACTGTCTCACCTGCGGTTGCACAGGCCGCGGCGCTGGGGAGGGGGAGCAGTGCGTAGGGGCCGGTGGAGGACCGCGAGCTGGCCGTCCGGCGTGGAGGAGGTGCGGGTGGGGGCGTGAGGTGTGGCCGGCGTGGAGGTCGCCGCCGAGCTCGATGCGTCCGGCGTGGAGGAGGTGCGAGGTGGGGG